>PVIU01002038.1:167114-185885 GCA_004026605.1 Ondatra zibethicus
TTTTTTTTTTTTTTTTTTTTTTTTTTTTTTTTTTTTTTTTTTTTCTTTTTTTTTTTGTTTTTTTTTTTTTTTTTTTTTTTTTTTTTTTTTTTTTTTTTTTTTTTTTTTTTTTTTTTTGTTTAGGTATGTTCCTTGTTTCCCTGATCTCTCCAAGACTTGTTGAGTCTTTGTGTGGTTTTGGTATCAGGGTGACTGTGGCCATATAAAACAAATTTGGCAAAGTTCCTTCTCTTTCTATTTCGTGGAATAATTTGAAAACTCTGGTATATAGGTCTATTTAGATGGTTTATCTGATCTTGATTTAACTTTGGTAAGTTGTATCTATCAAAAAATTTGTCAATTTCTTTTAGACTTTTCCAATATTGTGGAGTATGGGTTTTGAAGTGTGACCTAATGATTCTTTGGATTTTCTTGCTGTCTGTTGTTATGTTTCCCCTTTTATTTCTGATTTTGTTAATTTGGGCATTCTATCTCTGTCTTTTAGTTAGTTTAGATAAGAGTTTGTCTGTCATGTTGATTTTCTCAAAGAACCAACCCCTTAATTGATTCTCTGTATTGTTCTCTTTGTCCTAATTTTTATTGATTTCAACCCTCATTTGATTATTTCTTGCCATCTTGGGTGTGTATGCTTCTTTTTATTCTAGAGATTTTCAGGTGTGCTGTTGAGTTGAGAGTATGAGTTTCTCCAATTCTTTATGCAGGCACTTAATGTTACAAACTTCCTTTATAGCTCTGCTTTCACAGTGTTCCATAAGTTTGGGGATGTTGTGCATTCGTTTTCACTAAATTATAGGAAGTCTTCGGTTTCCTTCCTTATTTCTGCCTTGATCCAGGAGTTACTCAATTTAGAGTTCAGTTCCCCTCAGTTTGTAGGCTTGCTGTTGTTTCTGTCATTGTTGAAAGCCAGCTTTACTCTGTGGATGATCTGATAGGATGCAGGGGGTTATTTCCATTCTCTCTTGCCTGTCGAGACTTGCTTTGTGACCCAGTTTGTGGTCAGTTTTGGAGAATGGCTTCTGGTGGCCTGGATGGCCTCTGATCCAGCAGGGGAGTTGCTGCCCAAGTTGGGGGATAGAGGTCCAGTGATGTTTATGGCCCCTGATCTGGAGGGGGTGGGGGTCATCTGGGGTTCCGGATGTGGACCTGGTGGGGGTCATCTGGGGTTCAGGATGTGGACCTGGCTTCTGGTGAGGTAAGAGGCTTCCACCTGGTTTACACAGAGCTGGCCTGGTCTCTGGGATTCAGGGTGTTGACCTGGGTTCTGGTAGAGTAGGAGGCTTTAGCCAGACATTTGGGCTGGGATATGGTGGCAGGGAGAGAAGGGTGGTTATGCTGGGCAGGCACACATGGTGTGGAAGGGTGGTCTTCCCTGGGGTTCAGGATGCTGACCTGGCCTGTGGTAGGGTAGGAGTCGTCCACCAGAGGTGTGGGCCAGCATACGGTGGGGTTACCAGTGTAACCCCTGAGACTGGCTGCCTTGTAGACAGAGGCTTGGTTGGCGGCAGGGAGAGTAGGTAGGCATCTGTTGTAAGACTCTGAATAGGACAGATAGATACATAGATAGGATGGGGCAAGCAGAATTGAAAAGAACATTGATGGGCAGAATTCAAAAACGTTTGTTTTCTGTTGTTTGAGGCAGTGTTACTGGGGGAACGTTTTAATCTGAACTGATTCTAAAAACAACAACAAAATTGTCATAGAATCAAAATATTTTAATAACCTTGATTATACATTTATTCTCTAATGGACACTTGATCAGCACTTGTCTTGACAACACTGTAAATTAGATTTAGATTTATTCATCTTCTTTCTGCCCTCTAAAGAACCAACAGAACCAAACACATTAATCTTCTTGTCCAGGATCTTGCCACCTTATGCTGACAGAGCTTGGGCACAGGTTCCGGCAGTGTGATTCCTGCACTCAAGTTCTGGCTGGAAATTAATGTCACAGAATAAAATTAATCTGATACCTGAGTTTGGAGGTGGATGGGTGAAGACTGTAGCTCTCCATTTTAAAGCAGAGTGCCCACTGTGGGCAGTGCATCACTCGCCTTATATGTTTTAGTAAGATTGTTTCTTTGGCTGTAGTTTATAGCTATGAGGTTTAAAAAAAATGAAGAAAGGCATCAAATAATTAAGTCAGTCATGGCTCATCTACTTTGCACCAGGTGCTATGCCAGGTTCCATATATGAAATTTTCACAGTGTTAAATGCAGGGTGTTGTAATGAGGCAAGCGGGCTGCATCCTATCACCTGGCTAGCTTAACCCCTGAAATAACCACACAGAAATTGTATTAATTAAATTACTGCCTGGCCCATTATATCTAGCCTCTTCTTGGCCAACTCTCACATCCTGATCTAACCCATTTCTACCAATCTATGTAACACCACAAGGTTGTGGCTTACCAGGAAAGATTCTAACCAGCGTCAGTCTCAGGCAGGAGCTTCATGGCATCTCTCTGTCTCTGCCTTCTTCCTCCCAGAATTTAGTTCTGTCCTCCCCACCTATCTAAGTTCTGCCCTATCAAAAGGCCAAGGCAGTTTCTTTATTCAACCAATGAAAGCAACAGATAGAAAGAAGGACCTCCTACACCATTTCCCCCTTTTCTGTTTAAACAAAAAATAAAGGCTTTCACTTTAACATAGTAAAATTACATATAACAAAGCAGTTATCAAGTAAGAATTACAGTTACAATATTTAGGTCTATTTTATTTTTATCATAACAATGGAAAACTATAACTATAACTATCTATCCTTCAACTCCATCAAAGACTCCAGAAGGATATAATATTACCTAAGTAAACGAGAAGTAAGCAACTTCCAAAACTCTAAAAATGACAGAGACATCTTGCTGCCTGGACAGTCACCCAAAGTTCTTCTGTACCATTAGGGAATCCATCTTGAGCCTACAGGCCCATAGTGTCCAGCAGTCTTTTCCATGAAGCAGGAAATTTTAAAGACAGTTTTGCCTATATTGTCAGTCTGTCAGTCACTTTCTTCTGTGTCCTGCAGAATGTCTCGCAGACTTTTTCATGAAGCAGGAACCCCAAAAGGACCATCTTACCGTTAGGCAAGTTCAGCAGTTGTCTCTGTGTGGGTACTGCATGTTCAGTTTATGCATCAGTCCAGACAATAGCAGTTTCTTGCCCAAATGGCTATCAAACTCCATAAGGAGCCTCTTTGACGCCCATCATCCTCTTGAAGTAGATTGGTGCTGCCAGGAGCAGACGTGTCTCATCGTCATGAAAAGCCCTAAGTTATTAAAACATTTTAAATGCCATATTCTGTAGTCTTTGAAAGATATGAAGAATGCCTATCTAAGTGAAATATATCTCTATATATCTAGAAAATATAACTAACATGACTACAAGCTTGACTATTATCGATGATTATCCATTAACAACCTATATTTCCTAATTATACATTACATTTTTAAATGAACTACACAGTCATAATACCTTACTCAAGATCAGAAATACATATACATATAATAAAATTGACCTTAAACTTGTATCAATAAATCAAGATTTATACCAAAGTATATTATTCATATCTAAGTCATATCCCCCTTTAAATGTAAACAAACAGTTATAAACAATATTTGGGAATATGGGCACAGTTATTTCTCTCCAAACTTCTTCCTGCTATATGGGGGCGCTGTTAATCAGGTCTTTCATGGTGTGTCCTTTGTGCTAGGTTCATCTCAGTCACCGGTTGAGTGAAGTAATTTTCTGAAGGTGTTTATGGTGAACTTTCAGGAGGGCATGGTCTATCATACCATATTGGTCTAGAAGCAATCCACAGGGTCTCATCCTCTGTGAAAACAAAAGAAGAACCTCTTTTCCAAAGCATCATATCCTTAGACCCAAATTCTGAAGTAATAATACCTTTATAATATCCATGCTGGTTTAGCTTAGCAGCCCACAAAATGAAACGTCTCTCTGTACTTAGCTCCTTCATAGTCAAAAAATTTAAACAAAACACAATAATACACATAATGCAGACTCTCTGTGAGTTTTCCATTTTTACGTGGCTTATATATTTTTTTAAATCTATGATTATCTGTACTCTGTCTCTTTAAAGATTTCACCCCCTTTTTTAAAGCATTAACTTTATTTTATGACTCTCTATACTCTTTATTTTGTTTTCTCTCTCAAGCTTACATACTTTATCTAACACTATGTCCCATTTAGAGGTCTTTTATGTCTGAATCTGTCCTATTGCATTGTCTGTAATTCTCAACTGTCTTGAAGAGCTTTTAAAATGCTAAGCAGCTTGGTTGCAGCTGCTCTGGATGTTGGCTCTGCCTCTCTCCAGTTTCAAAATGTTGGACATACCATTTCTGCTAGCTCTGGGGCTGCCAGGCAGGAACTGTGCTCAGCAGTCAAACCCGGAGAATGAGCATGCAACACATAAATGCTTCTTTTATTTGAGTTACAGCCGAATCTGCCACGCAGAGCACTGTGCAGCCTGGAAACATCTCTGTGTATGGTGGCGGGAATCTGCCATGCTCTCCTGCCTGCCTAAGCCTGATCCCACCACTTGTCCAGGCGGGGAGCAGTGAGCCATTGGCATGGTCTCAGAGTACTTTCTTCCTGATCCAGAGCGGGCACACAAACATCCGGGACCATAAAAGCCATTGAAATGCTTCATAGCCAGAGTTTGCACTGGCAGCACAGCCCAGGAAGTCCGTTTTAAAACCGCACATCTTTTTTCCTGCTGTGGCTGCTGAGTCAGGAATATGTCTCTGCGGCATCCCGCCAGCAAACAGCAAAAAGCTGTGTTAAACTCTATATTTGTGTCTAGAATTATTTTTAAAGCCCTCTCAGGTTTTACATGGAGTCAGTTGACCATGTTGGGTTCCAATTGTTGTAATGAGGCGAGCGGGCCGCGTCCCACCCCCCAGCTAGCTTAACCCCTGAAATAGCCACACAGAAATTGTATTAATTAAATTACTGCCTGGCCCATTATATCTAGCCTCTTCTTGGCCAACTCTCACATCCTGATCTAACCCATTTCTAATAATCTGTGTAATACCACGAGGTCATGGCTTACCAGGAAAGATTCTAACCAGCGTCGGTCTCAGGCAGGAGCTTCATGGCATCTCACTGTCTCCCAGAAGTCAGTTCTGTCCTCCCCACCTATCTAAGTTCTGCCCTATCAAAAGGCCAAGGCAGTTTCTTTATTCAACCAATGAAAGCAACACATAGAAAGAAGGACCTCCTACACCAGCAGGGTGAAATAGTCATTTTATTCTTCCAACAACCGTTTGTAGTGTGGCTTTATCTTTGGGATGTGGCATTTGAGATCAAGAAAAGGCTGGCTTCATGTGCAAGGTCATTTAGAAGCCTGGGCACAGAGTAGCCTGGCTCTCTTCCTTTCCTTTGCTTTTCTTTCCTTCTCTTGCCTTCTTCCTTCTTTCGCACTGCACCTTCTCCTTTTCCCTTCCTTTCTCCATCCTTCCCTTTCTTCCCTCATTGTGTTCCCCTTTCCCCTTCCTCTTTCCCTCTCTCCCTTCTTCCCTCCCTTCTTTCCTTCCCACTGCTCTCTTTCTAGAGCATGCTGCTGCCTATCAAAGAGAAAAGGAAAGCAGATATACACAGCAGGTACTTCTCTGAACAGAAAGAAGCAGAGGCTCCCATGAGAAAAAAAGAGGGAAGCTTCACTGAGTGTAGAATTTGGGACCAGGGACTCTTACCGACAGGGCTCATTAGAATAAATGGCATCTCTTCTCTTCACCTCTTCCCGTTGTTGCCTCATTCCTTGATAGCAGGAGTGCATTCTGTCTGCTTTAGTGGCTCACGTGAACTCCACAGCAATTAGAAGGCAGGATCAGAGCATTGGTTCCAGTCTAGATATTTTTTACTGCTGATAAAAGTGGGTTTGCATCCTTTGGCTTGTCCCCAATTTGGCTTGCACTGAATAACTTAGATGAGGAGGCCTGCTAATTTGCTTCTGAACTTTCCTGGGGTATATGATTCAAAGGACTCATGATCTTCCTAGACAGTTGCAGAGTTGTATAATTAGTTGGAGGACTCTAAATACCTAAGAGGCACAGAGGCATGAGGAATTTAAGTGGTTTATTTACTTACCTAGGGTCACACATATACTCAAGGGTAAAGCTTGCGTGAAGTTATTTCCCTTGCATCTTGATTTGCCATGGAGAAAATACTCTGTAGGCAATAGTGAATCGTTGCAGCCTAGACCAGGAATGCTTTCAAGGTGGCAGTGTGGTATCCACTTGACCTCTTTATCCCTATGGTTTACACAGCCCAATATACAGCATGCTCTATGGCGTTTGTATATATGGATAATAGGAAAAGTTATTATGACCAAGACATGGTTGTATACTGGGGGACATGCTGATCAAACCTATGATGTTGAGTTCACACTGGGCCGAGACCACACTTTTTTTTTGTTTTATTTGATCTTGTAATTTCGGCTCTCACTTTCATAAAAACAGAGGTAATGACACCATAAAAGATTTTATTCAAAATTTGTAATAGATCCTAATTTTTAGTAAGTGCCTGATAAGTCTTAGTGGTTACTTAATAATTTGAGCTCATAGTATTTCATATAACTTCCTAAATGACATCTTGGCCCAAGGAAAAGAGAAAGGAATACATCGTACAAAAACTGTTCTTTCTAGGGATGGAGAGATGGCTCAATGGTTAAGAGCCCTGACTTCTTCCAGAGGATCAGGGTTCAAATCCAAGCACCCACATGGCAGCTCCATCCTCTCTGTAACTCCAGTTCCAGGGGATCAAACACCTCACACAGAAGCACATACGGGCAAAAACACCAGCATACGTAAAAGTTTCCTTTAAAAAGTATTAAATAAAAATGTTCCTTTGGAAGGTGGATCCAGGGAGGCAAGCTAATCTTATTGGGCAACAAACAATGGTGCCATATATTTATAATAAAGTTTTAATGAAGAAAAAGTATAAAAGATGAGACAGGATTATTTTTTCTCTCAGCAACTGCCTCTTGGCCCTCAAAACCTAAAATATTTGTTCTTACCTTATCCTTTTGGATTGAATATGCTGCATAGTTTAAAATAGAGCAATTACAAAGATTAGTTTTTATTATCATAGAAAATAAAATGGAGTGAAATAGGCTGTATTCTGTTTTAATTTTTTTGAGACAAAGGTAAAGGATGCTGTTAGAATGCAATCAAGATTCAAACACAAAGTACACTTTCTAAGCAAGACTTCCCTTTAATTTTTCTGATAGTAGGTCCTTCAGAAAACTATGTCATTGGACAGGAGCAAGAAGGGCCATGTGGGTTAGGGTTTAACAAAGACATTGAAGGTTTACTATGGCATCCTTCTTTCAAAAAAAGTGGTTCTTTGAGAGATTTTTACAACCTATTTTGATATCTTCCTACCCAGTTACTTTCCCCAGATCCACTTCCTCCCTTCTCACCTATTTATATGTCTTTTCCCTCCACCATCAAGACCAATTTGTGATGCCCAATTATTCTCGGATATGTGTTCTTCCACTGACTTACCAGGGGCTGACCATTTAGGAAAAGCTCTTCTCCTGGCATGTCTCAGTCAACTCCATGGCTAGTAGTTGAATTTCACGCTCAGGATTTGGTCTAGCTTGACTTGCATGGGTTTGGGTGTCTTATCATAACCACTGTGAGTTCAGACTGCTGTGTCCAGAAGGTGTTTCCTTGTAGTTGCCCACCACATTTGGTTCTTATACTCTTACCACCCTTTCTTTAAGAATGGTCGCTGAGCCCTTGAGAAAGAGAATATGGTATATATGTTCCATTCAGATCCCTTATTCTTCAGTCCCTTAGTCTCTACACCTTGGTTAGTTGTGAGTCTCTATGTTAATCACCAGCAAATAGAAACTTCATAGATGAGGGTTGAGACATGTATTGATCTATGTGTATAAAAATAAGTTCTTAGAAGTCAGTTTACTATAATTCCCATTTATCAAAATAACCCAGTAGGACCTCCCCTAGGGCCTATGTCTTGTCTAGCCGTAGGTTCTTGACCTAATACTGATATTGTATATTGGTTGAATTTTGTGGATCAAGATTTCAATTCAACAAGAAAGTTGTTCGTTACTCCCTCAATGGCCATGCCACTATTGCACCAGTGTGCATGTCTTGCAAGACCAGTCATTATTGCAGCTTATAAGGGTCAAAGCTCTATATGACCAGTGATTGTTTTTCTCCTCTAGTAGCATACATCACATCTTTCAGCACTTTGAAAGCTAGCCAGTAAGGAGGACACTTCTTTAAGACCAACAATTAATCAGTGGGACCTCATGAAGCTAAAATGTCTCTGCACAGCAAAGAACACCATCCCTCAAGTGAGGAGGCAGCCTACAGGATGAAAAAAAATACTTGCTCTACATATGACACAGGGATAGAATCTAGACTATATAAAGAGCTCAAAAAAAAATTCAACACCAAATGACCCAATTAAAAATGGAGCATAGAACTAAACAGAGAGAGAGAGTTCTCAAAAGATGAAACACAAATAGCTGGTGAATATTTTTTTTTTAAAAAAATGTTCACTGTCCATAGCCATCAGGGAAATGCAAATTAACACTGTTTTGAGATTCTATCTCACCATGGGCAGAATGGCCCTGGTTAAAAAATAATGGTGACAAGTGATGTGGATATGGGGGAGGGGAAGCACTTCTTCCTTATTGGTGTGAGTGAAGACTTGTACACCCACTATGGAATCAGTGTGGTGGATCCCTAGGAAGCCAAAATTAGATTCTACATATGATCCAGATATAGCACTCAAGCATATACTCAAAGGACTACAAGCCCTGCTCTGGAGATACTAACTCATTCATGCTCCTTGCTGCTCTACTCACAATACCCAGGAAATGGGAAAGGCCTCGATGTCCATCAACCTATGAATGAAGGATGGAAAATGTGGTATATTTACACAATGGAGTTTTGTTCAGCTATTACAAAATTGAAATTATTCAGTTGGAAGGTAACCAGATGGATCTTGAAGTAATCATTCTGAATGAGGTAACCTGAACTCAGAAAGACAAACTAGAGGATCTTCCTTTCTAATTGTTCACCAGAAACTGTAGAAAAGTAACTAATGTAGCAGTAGGCATTGGATGGGTTTGTCTTAGCTGCTTTTTGGTAGCTGTTAGTCTGGGCTCTCTAGAAAAATCATCTAACAAATATAATAGAGGATGGATAGGTAGATAATAGGATAGGTAGGTAGATAGAAGATAGGTAGGTAGGTAGACAGATAGAAGATAGGTAGGTAGGTAGGTAGATAGAAGATAGGTAGGTAGATAGAAGATAGGTAGGTAGGTAGATAGAAGATAGGTAGGTAGGTAGACAGATAGAAGATAGGTAGGTAGGTAGATAGAAGATAGGTAGGTAGATAGATAGATAGAAGATAGGTAGGTAGATAGATAGATAGAAGATAGGTAGGTAGGTAGATAGATAGAAGATAGGTAGGTAGGTAGATAGAAGATAGATAGGTAGGTAGATAGAAGATAGGTAGGTAGATAGACAGAGAGAAGATAGGTAGGTAGGTAGATAGACAGATAGAAGATAGGTAGGTAGATAGATAGATTATTCATTATGGGGATCAGCTCACAAGATTATGAGCACTAGGGGCTCCAGTCAGTGTGTATATGTGATCTGCGAGATGATGCGCTGTAGGAGGAGGGCCTGCTTGTTCTTCCTGGCCGCCCAGCTAGCTCAGCCCTGAAATAACCACATAGAAACTGTATTAATTAAATCACTGCTTGGCCCATTAGCTCTAGTTTCCTATTGGATAACTCTTACATTAATTTAACCCCTTTCTATTAATCTGTATAACACCACGAGGTTGTGGCCTAACAGCAAAGTTCCAGCATGTCTGATTCTGGTGGCGGTTCCATAGCATCTCTTTGACTCTGTCTTCTTCCTCCCAGAATTCAGTTCCATCTTCTCTGCCTACCTAAGTTTTGCCCTGTCAACAGGCCAAGGCAGTTTCTTTATTCATTAATGGAAATCACTGCACACAGAGGGGACTCCCGCATTAACGAGCCAGGGAATCCGGTGGGTTCTTCCTTGCCTGAGGCTGAAGGCTTCATAGCCTGGGAGTCACAAGTGCAAGTCCTACATCCAAAAGTGAGAACATCTGGAGTTGTGATCACTTAGACCAGATATGGTTGTCCCAGCTACATGAGAGAGGAGAGAACACAATTTCACTTTCTCTGTTGTTTTTTGTTCTATCTGGTCCCCCGACTCATTGCATAGCTGCTGCCCACCCTAGGTGAGGACAGATCTTCTTTATTTAGTCTACTGAATCAAATGTCAACCCATACTAAAAACATCCTCAGATAAGCTTAGAAAGATCCTTTTCAGCTCTCTGGGTATCCCTCAATCCAGTCTTGTTAACACAAAAATTAACTACCATCTGTTCACAAAGCATCTTCATGGCTCCCTGCTAACTCCTCCTTCTCCTCCTCTTAATGACCCTTTGAGCTCACCAGCTTTCCGTGGGATCCAGAATCCTCCTACCTTCTTCCTCTTATGTGACCCACCAATCCTGGTGACCTTTAACCTGTCTCCCTACAGGTTGCTCAATCTGAAGCTTTCTTTTTACTTTGATGTGGTCAAAGCACAAATCTAATCTATTTGCCTCACTCATCTTTCAGGTCTTCATTCTGTTTCTCAAAATCCCTTTCCTTTCTCAAGAGGATCCCTTATATCTCAAAAGCTCTGGCTTTCAAAGCTGTTGTTTCTGATGCGGACTTCAAGAAGTTATTTCAGAATTCATAAATGCTGCATCAATGTCTTGTATTCTTTACATGTCGGCTGTAAGTACATCAGTTTTCCTTAAGGTGATGAGGTCTGTGACTGATAGGAAGAAGGCTTGCAATCAAGGATAGAAATAAATGCAGACAAGCCGATTCTTCAAGTGTAGCTGGCTGTGTTAGCATCATTCAGTCGGACTCCTTTCAAATCTCATCAGGTTGGCTCCTATTTATGACTCATTGCTGACATTGATCCCTAAGCTCAGAGCTCCTGTCCCCAGGGAGACTTTAAAGTGAAGATCGTGGTGGTAAAATTTTCCTGAAATTGACATTCCAATAAAACTGAAGGATTTTTTTTTAAAGTTGAGAATGATACTAGAATATGGAAAGACCCCCCATGCTCCTGGGTTGACAGAATTAACGTGAAATTAACTTATTAAAAAACAGGTTTACAAATTAATTAAATTACAATCCCTATCAAAATCCCAATGACGTTCTTCAAATAATTAGGAAAAATAATATTCATATGGAAGCTAGAAATATACCAAATATCCAAAGCAATTTTAAGTAGAACCATGTTAGAGACATTACGATACAGGTTCTCAAACTATACTAAAGAACCAGAGTGATAGACACAGCAAGGCACAGCCAGAAAAACAACACGCACATAGAACAATAGAACAGAACACACACATAGAACAATGGAACAGAACACACACATAGAACAATGGAACAGAACACACACATAGAACAATGGAGCAGAACACACACATAGAACAATGGAACAGAACACACACATAGAACAATGGAACAGAACACACACATAGACAATGGAACAGAACACACACATAGAACAATGGAACAGAACACGCACATAGAACAATGGAACAGAACACGCACATAGAACAATGGAACAGAACAGAGGAGCTATAAATAAACCCCACAGCTCTGACCACCTAATCTTTGACAAAAGTGTCGAAAATATGTTAGAAAAAGAGACAACCTCTTAAACCAATGGTACTGTTAGAGAATGAAATTACATCATTATCTCTCAAAAACATTAATATAAAACCTGAAACCCAAAATTGATAAACGAAAATGTAGGCAAAATATTTCCAGATACCACTTAGGCAGCAGCTATCTAAAAAGGGCATCAATCTCATTGGGAAATCATCCCTAGAATAGGTAAGTGGAGTTGTATGAAACCAAAAACCTTTTGCTCAGTGAAGAAAACCATCAATGGAGTGGAGAGACAGAGTGGCAATTGCACACCTCACAATGTATTACCCTCTAAAGCACTGGTTCTAAAGCTGCAATGTTCTAATACCGTTCCTCATGTTGTGGTGACCCCAACCATAAAATTATGTCATTGCTACTTCATAACTGTGATTTTGCTACTGTTATGAATTGTAATGTTAATATCTGATACGCAGGATTGCTGATATGGGACCCCAAAGTGGTCGCGGCCCCTAAGCTAAGAACTGCTACTCTAGACTCTATAAAGAACTCCAAAAGTGTAAATGTCAAAAGGAAAATTTTTGGTCAATAAATGGACTATGAATTGAATCAACAGTTCTCGAGGGAAGATTTACAAATGGCCAATAAATATTTGAAAAAGTATTAACTTCCTTGGCCATTGGGGGAGTGCAAATTAAAACTGATTTGATATCTCGTCTCACTCAGCAGAGTGTCATGAAAACACAAGGACAGTAAACACTGGGGAGGGTGTGAGAGAAAGAGAAGCATTTAGCACTGCTGGAGTGGGTGTAAACTGTGGCAGCCATGTGGACCTTAGAACTGACGTTCCTCAAATAGCTGCATCTAGTTCTGCCACGTAATCCAGCTATCCCTCTCTTGGGCCTCTACCTGCGGGCCTCTAAGACAGCATATTACAGAGAACTAGTCTTCGTGTTTGTTGCTGTGCTATGGACAATGGGTAAAATATGAACCAACCTGGATATCCATTATTAGATGAATGAACAAATTGTGTGTATTACTTATACACTAAATAGAATTGTATTCATCTGTAAAGAAAAATAAATTTGTTACACTTTCAGGAAAATTGATGGACCTGGTGAACATTGTGTTAAGCAACATAATCCAAGCAAACACTCTATCTTTTCTTTCATATATGGAGCCTGGTTATGAATGTATACACACGCATGCATACACACATGTTTGCATGTGTGTGTGACATGAAAGGAGAAAGAGGCTTAAAAGGAGAAGTGAATACAAGAAAGAATGGGATATATATGTCATAAAAGCAGAGGAGGGACTATTTGGGAAAAGGAGGAGGAGTATCAAGAAGGGGAGAGTGTGTGGGGAGAGAAAACGAAGTGCAATGAAATAAATGCATAAAAGTATCACAGTGAGATCTGTTTCTTAGTATGCTAAATCATTTGATTAATTAATAATCAGAATATAAAACACTCTCACTCTTAACAGTATAATGTTGCAATGAACGTAGTACTTCCTACTAGATACAATAAACTAATTCTATTGTACATCTATTGCGGTTTTACCATGTGCGTCTCATTTAAGTCTTCGCCATCACCATATGAAACAAATTATATTACTGCTTTTATTAGGATGATGAAGAAACAGATTCAGAAAAGTCAGAACTATAATTTCTGATATTCACGCGTGACTTTCAGAAATTATTCACCTAGACTTGGGTATGTGTTTACAATTTGTCTTGGTAATTGCAGTATTGAATGGAAGGGTCCTTGCCATACCCATGTGGATGCTGTAAGAGCTGGTAAATCATTTACCATGCTTCCTTTCCCTCTGTGTCCTAAGGATGGTCTGCACAGCAGGGAAGATGTGTCACAGAAGAAGGCTTCAACCATCCCTCAGTGGACACGGAACAACATGTAAAAGAGAAAATATTGTTATTTAAAGTCATTGAGCATTTACAAGATGTTTATTAACACAGCCTAACCTTGTTCTGACTGATTAATGCAGAAGCCACCCAATCAGGCAATTATTTACCTGTTTATCCATTCAACAGATAATTACCAATTATCTTCTGTGTGTCAGGAATAGATTAGGTACTGCAAGAACAATCATGATACTTGTCGTTGTAGCCTCTAATAACCTACCCAAAAGTTCTACAATTCATTAAATGATGGTATCACATTTTAAGCTCAGGGCATTGGTGTCTAGAATTTACAGGAAAGTTCTGTTCTCTTGTCTTTCCAAACAGAGATTTAAGGTAGTTTGTAGTTGGTCCCCAGAATAATTCACACCTTAAATGTAGTATAAATTAGACAGCAGAGTAGGCTAACTTCTTTATGTACTTCTGGTTGAAAGATTATGAGCAAATTGGCGAAGGGTCACCATTAAAAATAGGATGAAAAGGACACTAAAAGTTTGGCCGTCATTTGTGGGATAGGGTATGGCCATGTTTTATAGCTATCAACAATTAAACACCCTATTATATTTATAGTGTGTTTCTATTTGACAGGTGGCCAAGATGTGAGCCTAAACACTTCCAAACTCCCAATTCCTTTTCAGCTAGGACCTATGCCTGTGAGCATCCTTCACCAAATGGATTTCTGTGAACTAGACTTCATGTAAGAATGTCAGTTTCTTTAGCTGCTGAGGAGATACAGAGACCCTGCTCGAGGGAGGCAAGGATGGCAGAGCGCTACAGTAGCACTGGAACTGGAGTGGAGGAGATTGTTTGATAGCACCAAGAGAGGGAACTTTGGAACTTAAACTTTGGAACATAATTCAGAGTGCCGTTCCTAGAAATCTGGCATTGATCCCAGATCTCTGAACCTCTCAATATCTATGAGCTACTTGTATTTTTTTTTAAAATGAACATGTTTTCTGCTTTATCAACCACAATCAGTTTCTGTGTCTTCAGATAAGACTCACCCTACGTGATGCAGGGTGGAAGCTGAGTCATATTCAAGTCAGATCCCAGGAAAAGAGAACAGAAATGGCTAATCTAAAGGCATGTGGGTGGCTGCGGAATTTCAGTCTGCAAAACTGGAGATCAGAGCGGGGATGGGGGAAACTTGCAAAGAGGGTGATCTTTGGGTCCCGCTTGAACAAACTGGTGTGGGAACAAACTGCCCCTTCTGTCCTCCTCTGTTCATTCAGCAAAGTTCTACAGAGCACATCCAGCCAGGTCCTGTGCTGGGCAAAGGGGACATCATGACAGGCGAGTCGCTTAAATCTATGCTGCTGATAGTTCCATAGAAGGGGAAGTGTGATTGCAGCAATCACACTAATAGACATGCAGACCACGACCAAGTAGGAAAAGTCACAGACACCTCACAGAAGTCATCTGAAATACACGTGAAAGCAAGAGAAGAGAGTAGAAACATATTCTAGGTCTGAGAAGCATGTTCAAAGTTCCTGAAAGCACCTTTGCAGATCTACAAAAGCTAAAGAGCTGTACTAGAGAAGAAAGGCAACTATGGTGGAAAATAGGACTGTGGCCGACCTGCGAGGTCACGAAAAAACATGCAATGTAGAGGGTTCAATATGGTTATTTTCTCTTCCCTATAATTGATAGGAGGCTATTACACATTTTAAGCTATATAGTCACATTGTTAGGTATTCTGAGATTCCATGCTGGCTGGAGTGGGGACAGTGGGTGGCATGGGAGGGTAGAATTCACAGGAGAGTGACTTAGGAGGATACAGCAATAGCCGAGACAAGCGTGGGTTGCTACATCAGGCTAGAGCACGGGAAGGAGGTAGAGAAGAAGAGAGGAAAAGGGTATTTAAGATGAGAACCAAGGGACCTTCATGATGAGTTAAATATGGGATGTGATTGAGTCTAAATTTTCAGAATTGGACAGCTTACATACTGATCACTGAAGGAACATCAGATTGTCCAGCAAGAGACAGAGTATAGTATCTTCAGTCTTGCAAATTCTGATATAGGCCATCTGAAATATATAAGAGATACCAATAGAGAGTTGAAACTGAGGGTTCGAAGTTCTACAGAGTCCTGTACTGTCATAACCATCCTGGCAGGACTGGAGCTGTCTTAAAGAGATGCTTGTGTCCTCTCTTTGGCTATCAGAGATGGAAACAGTGGACCTTAAGAAATTGGAATTTCACCAGGAATCTGATGTTTGGTACTTCTTGCTTCACGATGACAAAATTACATGCCAGAAACTACATAAGGGAGAGAGGTTTTGCTTTGGCTCATCGTCCAGAGGGATTTTAGTTTATTAGGGTGTGGATGGCGGATCAGTTCCGTGGCAGCGGGAGCACTGGGCGCTTTGTGCTGGTCAAAGCTGGTTACTCTTCTCAAGCCTGCCTTATGGAATACTTCTGCCAGCCAGGCCTCACCTGCTCAAAACCGTTGCCCCCCAGAATGGCACCACAAGCGGGGGATGGAGAGCTCAATCGAGGGTGACAAATTAGTCTCAAGCGATAGCACCCGGTATCATAAAAGCATCCTGTGGATGGACTCAGACTTGGGTTTTACATCTGTAACTCTGCTGGAATTGACAGCATCTTTAGTACAAAATCTGGGAAGAATCATTCAAAACCCAAATTGACTAAGCTGCCTCTTTTTCCCAGGCGTTTTTACATGTTAGTTAAGCTTCCAAGCATTGATGTTGCCATTCCACACAAAGCACAGAATCGGGAAGTTCAACAGCCAGTACACTGCTCTGCTTTGGGCTTAAATCGACAATGAGCTAATGGCATTTGATTGCTTGCTTATTAGAAACCATCGGGTATCTCCCTCATTAAATGTCGGTCAGCAGGGGCATGTTCATAGCTTAGGATCTGCTGTGGGGTTTACACCACAGCAATAGGTAGATACCAAAATCTGACTTAGTGTTTTAATGTAGGTATTGAAAATTAGCAAACTCTAGCCTAAAAGCTAAATTGTGTCCCAGAGAATTAAATTGTTTCGTTTAAGATACTTGGCTGAAAGGCTGTTGTTTTTGTTTGCTTTCTATTGCTGTGGGACAAAGAATAAAACTCTGAGCAAAAGCAACTTGGGGAATAAAGGGTTTATTTGGCTTATACTTAAAAATCACAGTCTAACATTAAAAGGGAATTCAAGACAGAAAGTTGGTGGTGGGAAACATGGTGGAACGCTGCTTACTGGCTTGCTCTCTTGCCCATCCAGCTGGCTTTTTTAAACAGTCCAGAGCAACTTGCCTAAGGATGGTGCTGTCTACATTGGGTGGACCCTCCCATGTCAATCAAGATAGCCTTTCTTCTCAGACATTTTCAGAGGTCAGTCTCACACATGCAGATCTTCACTTGACATTCCCTCTACCCAGGTGACTCTGGGTGTGTGAAGGTGATGAAAATTCATCAGGACAGTAGATTTTTAAAAAGGAAAGAACAGAAGAGGTACCACCAGCATGTGGTAAACATGTCTGTTGGTTAGGGACTGCTGGTAAATAGATCATAGTTTGAATACAGCTTGTCTTCTATGACACTCACGTTGATGTTTGGTCCTGCAGTGTACAGTTTTGAGAACTGTCTAGCCCTTCAAGAAGTGATGAAGCTGTTCAAAGGAATGCATGCAGTTTCTTCAGAATTTGTAAGTGGAGACTGCTCATTCATTTCCCACCTGCTCAGACCCGAATAATTACACAGAAACTATATTAATGACAACATTTTTTGGCCAATGGCTCAGGAATATTTCCAACTAGCTCTTACATCTTAAATTAACCCATCTCTATTAATCTGTGTATTGCCATGAAGCTGTGGCTTACTGGTAAGGTGCTGGCAGTTTTCTCCTTCAGCAGCTACATGGCTTCTCCCTGATTCTGCCTTCTTTCTCCCTGCATTCAGTTTAGTTTTTCCCTGCCTAGCTGTATTATGCCCTGGCATAGGCCAAAACAGCTTCTTTATTAACCAATGGTAATAAAACATATTCACAGCAGAGGGAATCCCACCTAAGAACTGGATTAGTTCCCACCAGAGTGGATTGTTGTAAAGCCCAGCTTTGTTTCTCTTTGGTTCTTTCATCCTTTTCTCTTGCCCTGGATGTTTCTGCTGTGCTCTGACCAGACACTCCC
The DNA here is from genome assembly GCA_004026605.1 of Ondatra zibethicus. Taxonomy (NCBI): domain Eukaryota; kingdom Metazoa; phylum Chordata; class Mammalia; order Rodentia; family Cricetidae; genus Ondatra; species Ondatra zibethicus. The sequence continues at coordinate 184,871 of PVIU01002038.1, forward strand.
ACATGATCTTGAGCTTCCAGCCTCCAGAAGTGTGAACCAGACAGACTTCTTTCTTTATAAGTTATCCAGTATCACATGTTCTATTGTAGCAACCCAAAATGACTAAGTCAGGTTTTGTGGGGCATTGAGTTACTGTCACAACTCTCCTGGGCAGCCATGCTAGCTCAAGCACTTCTGAGGATAACACATAAATTGGCATAACTCTGTTCCAGTAAAATCTTGTTCAGATGATCAGTGGACCTGGTTTGATCCATATGCCCTACCTTCCCAAACTGAAATAATGCAGTCTGGGGTTTGTGTGCGTTTTCTAATCAGTAAGTGGCAATTATAATAATAAACCTTATATCAAGTAATGTCCTTAAGGAATTAAACGTATCAAAACCTTTTTGTTGCAACAAACTGCAGCATGGTTTACTTGGACCTCTTTGAATTCTGTCAACGAAATTTCCATTTCTGAAGATCTTTGGCCAGTCATATTACGACAGTCGTAAAGAGAAGCCTTGTGGTTATCAAGGCTCTTTACAGTTGCCTGATTCACAAAGCCACACAAGTACCTCTAAAAGCAGTATAAATTGCACATAACACCACCCGATCCTTCCCCACTCTATGCCGGTGGTAAGTGCTGTAAAACCAAATGACAGGTCTCAGAGCCACTTAAGTTTATTGAGAGTCTTTCCTGTTGAGCCACTGAACATTGCCTCACATGAACATTGCTTGTGGAAAGGTTGGCATTGCACTGTCTATATGAGTGTATCTGTGTGCAGCAATCTACGTGCCCACACAGAGAACAGTTGTGAAAATGCCTGTGACATACAAGTGTCCTTATTCTCGATCTTGCTACACACCGGTATGGAAAATCAGGTCATAACTGTTCATGATCTAGACCCACACATAACTGACAATTTTTTTTATCCTGTGTATGTGTGTGTGCTTCTTATGTTACTGCATCGGGATTTATGTGTTTGGTGTTACTTTGCTTTTTTGTTGCAGCTAAATTCTTTTAGTTGAAGTATTT
>PVIU01002039.1:0-185829 GCA_004026605.1 Ondatra zibethicus
CAAAAATAACAACAACAACAAAAAAATGAAAAGTAGGAAAAATGTAGAAGACTGGATGGATAACAACAAAAAGAAAACAATAAAATCTGAATTTCCTTTTTTCTTTTTTTGGTTCAGGAAGTTAGGGTTCCAATCTCTAACTCTCTTTGAGATGGATATTCATATATCTACATATATGGTTATCTCTCTCTCTCTGTCTCTCTCTCTCTATATATATGAGATGTTTGCCAAATTTAAATGGGTGATTGAGAAAGTCTGTTTCATACAGTGCACCTGAGAGGTGAGCGCTGGGGACGGAGGTGGCAGGCAAACATCCGATCAGCCAGTTTGCATTAAGGCTTAGGCTCAGTCCCTGGGAGCAGCAAACCAACAGAATTGTTGCAGACTATTCCCTTCCACTGTGAAGATGTGTCACTCTGATTGGTTTAATAAAGAGCTGAATGACCATAAGCTAGACAGGAAGAGGTTAGGAGGGACTTCTGGGGTCAGAGAGGACTTGGAGAGGAAGAAAGCAGGGTGGGCAGTACAGAGGAAAGGTTAACCGAGCCACGTAAAAGAGTGTACATTCAAGATATGGGCTAATTTAAGTTATAAGAACTAGTTAGGGGCAAGTGTATGCTAAGGCCAAGCATTCATAATAATAAGTCTGTGTCATTTTCTTGTGAGCTGGAGGCCCAAAGAAAAATCTGTCTACACAAAAACCCAGCCCTCAAACTGCTGTACATACTGAAAAATTAAAAAAGGCATATACATAAAAATCAGAGTATCTCTATATATTTCATATTAAATATAACACATTTGCAATGGGGTACACATTTTAAAATTTATTATTCACTACAAAAATACTCCACTTACATAGGAAGTTACTTAGAAAATCCAACCAACTTCATTGTAGTCTTTTATTTTATATAAAAAAATCTAACTGCAATAATCAGCAGGGACATAAAATCCAGTAAGTATGTAGAATATAGAATTGTTTTCAAGTATGCAATCTGATAACAAATCCTACTTCATTTGCAAAGCTACAAAGCTCAAATGTAAAAACTGTTTCTGTTGCTGTAGTTACCAAAAGGACAAAATGCTCTTCTATCTCAAACCAGGCTTTGGGAGACAGCTTTTCAATACAATAACGTCATACAACACAAAAATAAAACACCAAAATACTTCTATTTAGTCCATAGGCACTTTGAAGAATTTGTAGAAGTACATTCTAAGGAGTGATGAGCAGCAACAGCAGGAGTGTCAATTTTACTTCCAGAATCTATAAAACCCCAATGCTATTGCCAAGCAAGTGAACACTGAGGCTGTGGAAGAAAAGAAGTTATAGTTTAATTAATTTCGGGTCGTAAAATAAAAATTAAATGAACAGAAACAAAGAAAATCAGATGTATAGCCCATGTTCTTTGTTCCCTAGAAAACTAAACTAAGGATAAAAGGCATTTGTAAAGCAAGATTTATATCAATAGCTTCCTGTATTTCAGAGAGTAAAAATGAAAATAATTTAAAAATATAGGTATCATGTTAGAAAATGTGAGCAGTACTAAAAAGTTACTAGCATTGTGTCTTAGGGTTTCTATTGCCGTGATAAACACTGTAACTAAAGCAGCCTGGGGAGGAAAGGGTTGATTTTATCTTACACTCTGAGGTCACACTCCATCACTGAGGGAGGTCAGGACAGGAGCTCAATGCAAGAACATGGAGGCAGGAACTGAAGCAGAAAACACTTCGCTTACTGGCATACTCGGTCTGCCTTCAGCCTGCCAAGAGGTCAGTGGCACCACTCACAGTAGGCTGAGCCCTCTCACATCAAACATCAAAATATGTAAACAGAGATTTATTGGCCAATTCTTAGCTTAGCTAATCTTCATGAGTCTGATTACATATTCAGGGTTTCTCTTAAAGTTCCATAGAATCCAACTCCAGAAGTGTACAAGATGGGGCTATTCCATACAATGTATCTTAAGGAATTCACCCGCACTGTTGATAGCCTGCCCAAGACTTCCCTTCAAGGACCGGCACTTTAGTTTAAATTTACATAGGAAACGTGAATGTCCTGGGCCAGTCCTCACTCTGCCGTCATGCCAGGGAGTCCCATGCCTACCATACAACAATCAATCTTTGTCACTATAGAATGCAGTTATAATAAAGTCTTTCTGAACTGGATCTCGACCACCACCACAAAAAAAAAAAAAAAAAGACACTCCCCCAGGCTCGGCCGGCCTGCTGACCTTACGGAGGCATGCTCGCAGTTGAGGTTGAGGTTTCTGGGCACAGGCGGCGTGTGCCCCATACTTCCAGATACTTGGGAGGCTAAGCCTACAAGTTTTGGGCAAATTGACAGCCAAATCCTACAGTGTTTGTGAGCCATCAGTAAATGGGACCTTATTGTCTTAATAGCAACATCTCAGGTATTCTAGGAAAAATAGGTTCACTTATGCCATATCTTCCTACTTATTTAAAAATATGTAATTGTGGCTTCCTAAAATGCTTCCCAGTAACAACAGTACCAAAACATATTTAAAGAAGGAAGGAGAAAATGCCTCAGTATTCTGATTCCAAATCCTCAGTGAAAAAAACAAAAGAATGACGACTCAGGAAAGCCTTTATTTTTGTGTGTATGTGTATTTTACATGTATGGCTGTGAGCCATGTGTGTAACTTGTGCCTATCGAGACAAAAAAGAACATAGGATCCCCTGGGACTGGAGTTACAGAAGGTTGTGAGCCACCATGTGGGTATTGGGAATCAAACCCTGGTCCTTAAAAAGAACAACCAGTGCCCTTAACTACTGAGCCTTCTGCCTAAACCCAGGAAAATCTTTTTTAAAACAACTGCTAATTTGCTCTTCTCTTTTGCTACCACTAAGCCTATTAGATTTACCCTGTATATCTAAACTGCTAAATGAAAGCTTTTTGGAAAAATGTCACCATCTTCAACTTGGAGGGTAAAAGGTGGTTTGTTTTTAACTATGGTATTCTATAAGTAAATATGCAAGAGAATATTGGAAAATGGCAGCTGTAATTTGAAACCATTCCTTTGTTGCTTGGGGACTGGTTTAGAAGAGGATGAGCCGACTGGAGTCGCCCCTAGCGTGACAGTTACCCTCAAGGCCTTCGGTTTTACAGATTTTTCTAGAGTAGGGGTCTTCAAAGCCTAGCTTTAGAATTATTATTATTATTATTATATTGGAGATAGGGTTTCTCTGTGTAACAGCCCTAGCTATCCTGGAACTCAATTTTTTAGGCCAGGCTGGCCTTGAACTCACAGAGATCCGCCTGCCTCTGCCTCCCGAGTGCCACCACTGCTGTCTTAGAACTATTTTTTAATCTGAATTTTAAGAAGGAACCTAATGTTAAGGAGATAAAAAACCAGAGCTCTCATAGTTAAGAAAGAAGGTGCTGGGCTGGAGAGATGGCTCAGTGGTTAAGAGCACTGACTGCTCTTCCAGAGGACCCGGGTTCAATTCCCAACACCCACATGGCAGCTCAAAATTTTCTGTAACTCCAGTTCCAAGGGACCCGACACCCATGGCAAAACACCAGTGCACATAAAATAAAAATAAAATTAAAAAATTAGAAAGAAAGAAGGTGCTTTTTAAAATTAATTTTTTTTTAATTTTAAAAAATTAGAAAGAAAGAAACATCAGCTGAGGGCTGACTCCATCTTCTAACTGGTCATTCAGCATGAACAGTGGCTGGCTAGAAAACCACTATGATCAGTTTTTTTTTAATAGTATTTTGTTAACGCACACATTTAAAACAGGTATATCTTCTGATTCCAAGTTTTGAAGCATATAGCAATAAGGGTATAGCAGTATGTGTCCTCAGACAAGCAGGCACATATATGCATGTGCAGACTAGCAATGCTCTTACGGACGAAGAATTGAAAGCACCGTTGTTGGGAAATTATAACATTTTGATACAACAGAATACTATATTTTGTGATAAAAAGATGTGTGTTAATGTTAAAATATACTTAAGACATTTAGTTACATTTGAACACACAAAGTTAATTATAATGTGTAATTCCTTTTTATAAATATATATATTACTTGTATATAGCAGACAAGATATAAACTGCAAATAGTAAATAAAGAAGGTGAGGGGATTTTCATTGCTCTTGAATTATATGGACAATTAAAATAAAAACACATTGCTTTTATGAAAAAGGAGAAAGACAAGTAATACATAACCAGTGCATTCTCCTATTACACGGGGCCGTGAAATCTTAGGTCAGATTGAAGCTGTGGCGCTCAAAAGGAGACAATCTAATTTTGGGATGGTATCTGTGTGCTCAGTCAGTTTGGGGTAAGATGTTTCCGGACCCTCCACTCCTGTCTTCTGTGTTTTTTAACAGCCTACATTTACTTCAGTGATCTTTCTAATACCATTCAAATTGTTACTATAAAATGAATTTTTTTCCACTGTGGAATTTACCCAATTAATTTTACCACTTTATTCTTGGGTTTATTTCCTCAAGAGCCAGACACCCTTTTCTCTAACTGAATTGCCCAGTTGCCTGATAAACTTCAGTCTTGAAACCGAAAACTTCTTCAAGCAAAGCAGGGTACCAATCAGTAAAGAGTATTTTAGCTCCTTTTCTTCTCTCCTGGAATGGTTATCCTGACGCGTAGGAACCAACAGATCCAAAAACTGTCAGCAGCAGTTCCTTTCTCTGACAGACTTACCTGCAAGATAACGAATGGTCTCAAGTTTGTTTGACTCCATCAGTGTTTTTAAGGAAGCAATTTCAGTGTCAATTTTATTACTGGTCTCTGAAATAATACTTTTGGTTTGAGTATCCTATAGCAAATCAGAATAAACAGAATTATATTTTTGCCCCTATCTAATATGAACAAAACATTTATATTAAAACCTTCAATTGTGTGCTAATAGTGCATCTAATGTCTTAATAGTAAATGAATACTGCCAAGTGACAAAATATTCCTCTAATTTCGTATCTGGAGGTAATTTCCTCAAATTATTCAATACTGGGCATAGCCTACTAAAAATCTCCTAAGATATTTGAGACCTAAATATATATGATAAACTAAGAAGTAAACATTTTAGTCACACCTATCATTTTATAGGTAAAGTCCTTGGAATATTATTAATACTTTAAATATAAGGACATATTTTAAATACATTTTGCCAAAAAAATCCAAGTTTATAATATAAACAGAGATGAATATACAAGGAACTGGCATACACCTGGTGGGTAACTTTGCAGTATAGGGAACAGCACTCAGAAATTAGCTGAGAGAATTTGCTCATTTCCTTAATTATCTACTTTCTCTGGCTAAGAAGTGCAAGAAAGCAGATTCTTGAAAGAGCACAGGTGATCTTTCCTTCTCCCAAGTTCCGAGCAAGAGAACTTTTTAAGAAAAGGATGAGGCTAAATCAGAAAGCTAGAGTTTACTTATTGTTTAATTAATATATTCAGGATTACTGAGAATGTAAACAGACCTCTAAGTACAGGGTTCAGAGCCTGAATTCTTTATTTGAGACAGGATATCGCACAGTAATCCAGCCTGGCTTCAAACTCATGGCAGTCCTGAGTTCTGGGATTACATACCACACCAGGATTAGAATCTGAGTTCTTTTTTTTAAAAAAATTATTTGTATTTCATGTGCATTGGTGTTTTGCCTGCATATGTCTGTGCGAGGGTGTCAGGTCCCCTGGAACTGGAGTTACAGACAGTTGCGAGCTGCCACATGGGTACTTGGAATTTGAATTTGGTTTCTGGAAGAGAAGCCAGTGCTCTTAACTGATGAGCCATCTCTCCAGCTCCTACAATCTATGTTCTTTTCTCAACTCTATCAACTACTGGCTGTGTGATTTTAATCTTTTCATGTATCATTTTCCAAACTGTAAAGTGGAAATAATATTCATTATAGAGGCTCGCCTGAAGATTAAATGCTTGTCAGACACAAGTATATGTATAATGGTATCTATCTGGTATATAATAAATAGTAAATATTTACTATGACTTAAAAATTTTAAAGATAATTGTTTATTTAAATCTAGACATTTACTTAAACAATAGTGAATTTTTGTTTTTTATAAAAGTAGCTATTGTCTATATAAACATAAGTTAAAATTTGAAAAGTATGTCATGAAAAAGTTAATCCTTTTTGGGGGGGGCATTATTTTCAGGACAGAGTTGCATAGTGTAGTTCTGGTTGACCTTGACTTCCTATGTAGAGATCAGGCTAGCCTTGAACTTACAGAGAATCCTCTGTCTCCCAAGTGTTGAGATTAAAAGCATGTGCCACCATGCCCAATCCTTACTTCAGTTTTTCAAAGTATTTGTTTTATTTTAGATTGTGTCTGTGTGGATGTGTGCTGGAGGCCTCAGGCATGTGATCCCCTGGAACAGGAGGTACAGGTGGTTGTGAGCACTGGGAACCAAACTCTACTCCTCTCTGAGTGTAGCATGCTGAGTGGCCTCTGTAGCCCGGGGAAGCTTTCAGTCTTACTCCAAGGGTGCAACTCATGTAGCCCCTCCTAGGGCAGCTTCCCCAAGAGGGCTGCGGACTGAGACAGCTGCAATGAAACCAGATCCTACAGACTCAGGATTTGAAGTCCAAGCTTACAAACGGATGCATACAAAAGTGTTATACAAGCAAGGAACATGAAGTAAGCTTCTACATATTAACCTTACCTTCTTGGTAAATTCATTGGTTACTTCCATAAGTTGCTTTTCTTGATCTGTGAACTAAAGGATATAGAGGCAGAAGGTTAAAAGAAAGAGGGGTGGCAAGATAATGCAGTGGGAGAGACACCTGCCACACAAGCCTGCAACCTGAGGGTCCCGGGAGCCCGCAGGCGGGGAAGGACAGAATTGACTCTGTGACGTCGTCTCTCACTTTACATGCGTCACAACGACAACAGAAAAAGGTTATACATAATTTAAAAGGGAAATAAATAAAAAGTTCATTTAAAAGCACATTGTTGGAGGTGCTGGGAAGATGGCTCAGCCATTAAGAGTGCTTGCTGCTTTTCCTGAGGACTTCAGTTTGATCTCTGGCACCCACATCATGGAGTTCACAACAGCAGCTCCAGGGAACCTGACACTTCTGGCCTCCTAGAGTATCTGCACTCATGCAGACAGCCACATGTGGACACATAACATCCTTACATCTATGCATAACTAAAAAAAATTCAAAAAAACCAAAAGCACATTACTGGGCTGGTGAGATGGTGGCTCAGTAGCTAGAGATACCTGCCACCAAGCCTAACAGCCTGAGTTCTATCCCTAGGACCCACGTGGTGGAAGGAGAAACCTAACCCCCATAAGTCAGTCTTCTGACCTGCACCAGCGTGCCCGCACAAATGCACATACACAAAAAAATGCAGAAAGTGTAATTAACGTTTTTAAAAAGCGTATTACCATGTCCGTTACTCTGCTCCTTTCCAGGTTGATGTCCAGCTTATTATCTGCTCTGATCCGACTGGTTTCATGCTTTAAAGAAAATCAGTACTTTTAACAGTGATCTTGTAGTGGGTACTTGTTATGAAATCAGTGGAATAAATTTCACTTACGGTCAGCTGCTGCTTAACTTGATCTAATTCAATTTTCATTTTCTAGGTGTAAAAGAGGTGACAATTAGCATCAATCCGAAAGTCCCGAGTGTTACTTTAAAAGTATGAAAACTAATATAAAGGAATACATATTACATTTGTTTTTTGGGGTTTGAGTTACCTCACTTGGGATTATTTTCTCTGGCTCCACCCATTTGCCTATGAATTTCATGATTTCCTTTTTTTTTAAATGCTGAGAATACTCCATTGTGCAAATTTACCCCATTTCTACTGTCTATTTGTCTATTAATGGACATCTAGGCTGTTTCCAATTTCTGGCTATTATAAATAAAGCAGCAATAAACATGAAAAAAAGTTTGAAAACTTAGATTAGCAGAATTTGTACCTCTATGGATTTTTAATACAGAATTATGATTTTAAACAGGAAAGCACTAACAGATGACTGTAGTCATTAAATAAACATCAGGTAGAAAACATGTAGTATTGGTATTAGATTCTACCTTTAAAATGATTTGCTTTTTTTATAAAAAGCTTTATTTTTATGTGCATTAGTGTTTTGCTTGCATGCATGTGTATGTGTGTGTGTGTGCATGCGCGTGGACGTGTACACACACAAGCTGCCATGTGGCTGCTGGGAATTGAACCTGGGTCCTCTGGAAGAACAGCCAGTGCTCTTAACCTCTCAGCCATTTCTCCAACCCCATGATTTGTTTTCAATTCTAAATATTTAAGCTAGGGCTGGAGATGTGGCTCGGTGGGTAAGACTGCGCTCCTAGTTCAAAGGGCTGAGTTTAAAGTTCCCAACACCGATGTCTGATAGGGGCCAGCTGCCTGTAACTCTGATACCCTCTTCTGACCTCTGTAGGTACCACAGGGAATGTCTCTCTCTACAGTCCCCCTCCTCTTCCCTCCCAACCCTCCCCAAATTAATCTTAAACTTTGGCTAGTAAAGAACTTAATTTCTGATTTAACTATAAAGATACATTTTGGGGGTCTACAGAGATGTCTAGTGGTAGTTTGGTTTCTAGCAATCATGTCCAGTTGCTCACAACTGCCTGTTACTCCAACTCCACAGGATCTGATGCCCTCTTCTGGCACCTGCACCCACACACATATAACCACATACATATAAACAGAATTTAAAAATAATAAATATTTTAAATACATTTTTCTCATAATGTCAAACAACACAGCATTAAATAAAACGGAGAATATCACAGTACTTTCAGTTTAAAGAACAATATATGATAAACTGTATTAGAAAATTTATATTGGAGCTCAATTTTTTCTCCTTTTATATAAACAACTTACAATATGTACTCAGTATGCAAGAAATTGGTTTACAGATAAAGATTAGCTAAGGTTAAATAGTGAATTTTGTTTTTGGGTTTTGTGACAGGATCTCACTTTGTAGCCCTAGCTGGCCTAGAATGTGCTATGTAGACCAGGCTGGCCTAAAGCACACGGAGATCTGCCTGCCTCTGCCTCCTAAGTGCTGGAATTAAAGGTGTGCATCAACATGCCCAGCTTTAAACAGTGAATTTTTAATCTAAAGGCTTGTAGTACATAATATTTTGGGGCCTTACTATTTAATAAAGTAACATACTTGTGAGATCAGTTACTTTTTTATCACTAGTAGTAAGTTAAAAGTTCTCTCACCTCATTCTCTGCTCTCAGATTTGCGAATTCACTTTTCTCTAGGATGACCATGTCTTTCCTGATGGAATCCAAGTGAGCCATTAGCTGCTGGACTGTTATTTCCTAGAACATAAAATGAAAACAATGTATGGGATGTGATGTATGGAATGCAGCATCCTTCTATTTTTGAATTGTGTTATGGAACTGTAAAAGAGTATGCCAACATGCAAACAGTGTAATTACTACACATGAAATGCACCTTTCTGATGTAGCAAAGGAAAAAAGAGGAAATTCAAGGAAGGAAATTTGCACTTTCTTGCAGTGAAGAGCAGTATCTAGGTCTTTTCATGAAGAGGATCCTAACAAATGTGCTTACATGGCTTCTGTGAGTTCCTCAACAAATGGTGTTTCACGGATGTTTTAGGTTAACTTATGTGTTTTATGTATATGAACACTCCGTCTTCATGCAGGCCAGAGGCGGAAATCAGATCCCATTACAGATGGTTGTGAGCCACCATGTGGGAGCTGGGAATTGAACTCAGGTCCTCTGGAAGAGCAGCCAGTGCTCTTAACTGCTGAGCCATCTCTCCAGCCCCCAGTTCTGTTTTTTAATATTTGTTGTTTTGATTTTGAGAGACTTTTCCACCACATGGAAATACTAAGATATCAAACAGGAGTCAGAGGTTTTAAAAGAAAATAAGCTTTACAGCTAAAAGAATTGCCCTTTATCAGGACAGCATATTTAGTTTTGTTTAAATTTCCTGCTCTCCTATATTTAACACTACAGAGAAAATATGAAAGAAAAGGTAACTTCTATGGGAAAGAATCATATGCATTTGCTTTATAAAGAATTTTAAATGTGATTTTTGCAGAAAATGTCCTGTTCTACATAACTTTAAAAAATACTTAGAGAATTCTTTATTAGTTTCTGTAATAAACTCTGTACAAATGGGTAAAATTAAGTTTAACGTTTTCAAATTACAATAAAAAACCAAAACATATCCTGACCACTTGCTTAAATGGCGTCAGGTTGTTTTACTATCAAAAGGCTAGGTGACCACCTTCTGTGTGACAGGTGCAAATTGTGCCTTGTAGGTCGCCCACAATTCTGGCTGCCACACAATATAAAAATATGGGCCTGTATAATTCGGCCCTATAAGCTAGTTCCAGATAGGCACCAAAACTACACAGAGAAACCCTGTCTGGAAAAACAAACAAACAAACTAAACAAAAAAAATTCAACTTCATATCCACTTACATTTAAACATTTTAGCCAGGTAATTTATAAAGTCTTTTCTAGCAACGTTAGATCCTTCTAGCTTTCAAAGTCTGTGAAGATTAACCATGCATACATAAAAACAGTAAATGTGTCATGTAGAAAGGTTAGCTCTTCTATTTTGGAGGGTTTTCCAAGGGAAAAAGGTGTTTAACCAAAGCCTACCACCATCTCCTGATTGAAATCTTGCACAAGGGAAGATGGCCAGATTCCACACTTGGTATACTGTACTCTTGTGAGGGACATTCCAATCCTGTTTCTAGACAGACTGTGAAAGGCCTTTCCAATTCTTCCTTTCCTCCTTCCTTGGAAAAGATGATCTAATGAAATGACAGGAGTGATAAGACAAAGAACGTATTACCTGCTGGGCTTTAGTCACCATCTCCTTATAGATGGTGTCCAGGCTGACATTCGATAACGTACTTAGGACCGACACAATTGTCTGCGCCTGAGTCTTGTCAAACCCTGTATACAAGGAAACCTACAGTTTAAACATGTCCATGACTAGCAGAAGAGACAGCTAACACCCTTTCAACCCCCCAACTGTTATACTTAAAGCAGTTACAGTTGAAATGTGACAGACGATGCTATCTTATTCTAAGAGTGCTATAGTTCCCAACAGAACTAGATTGACAGCAAAATCCAGCATGTCTAGTCTCTTTTGATAGATTATATAATTGGCAATACAGTGGTATGACTTTCATTTGTATTTTGTTGATGATGCGGCTAAGCACCTTCATGTACATTTTTAGTTATTTTTCGGTATACTGCTTTTTTACATGGCCTTTGCCTAGTTTTCTATGAAATTACTAATCTTTCTTTTGTTGATTCCTAAGAACTCGTTACCATTTAGGCTCCTCTAGAATTTCAGTAAGCAGATTTAACGGTTTTGAATACCATTCTGCAGTGTTAATCAGTTGCTCACTTGTAATATATTACCATATCTGGAAATACTGTATTCCTCAATTTTGTATTCTTCAACATTTATACTTCCATCCAGACTTTAGTATTAGCCTTTAAAAGTTTTTTCTTGTTGTTTTTTACTTCAATGAACTTATCTTGTGCATATAATTTTATACAGTGCCTCTCGTCACAGTATGTCTTTTCCCAACATTGTGATTCTAAGTGATTGTAAAACACTGTGTGTACAGTGGGCACCTCTCTTTCAAAAATCCCCCTTCATTGTCAAGACGGTGCCACTGTCTTGACTTGGGAATTTATTATATGAGTGCTGCTTTCTTTATCGAGTACAAATGTCTCACCGTGAGTTTCCAAGTCCTGCACCAGCGCGTGGGTATCAAAAGTTAATTTTCGTTGTTCTAGAGGAGTTATGTCCACTGGCCTCCTGTCATAACTTGCCTTAGTTATGGTTGTCAAGAAACCTGAAAAGAGGAGACAGTGTCATCCTGTAGTGATTTATAGTGGTATCTCACTTAGGTTTCTAAAGAGCTCTCTTCACCTACATAAATACAATTCTAGCTTCCTAATTAGGAGTCCTGTACTCTCACCCAGATTAACTGGCTCTTCTGTGGTATGGGACAATGGTCTGTATTCTGCCAATTTTATTTTAAATAAACGCTGATTGGCCAGTAGCCAGGCAGGACAAACAGACAGGAAGTAGAGGCGGGTCAAGGAGAACAGGAGAATTCTGGGAAGAAGGAAGTCCTAGTGTGCAATCCTGACCTGGCCACAGAGCAAGCAAGATGTAACTGCCTCAGCAAAAAAGGTACCGAGCCACGTGGCTAACATAAACAAGAATAATGGGCTAATATAAGTTATAAGAGTTAATAAGAAGCCTGAGCTAATGGGCCAATCAGTTTATAGTTAATGTAGACCTCTGTGTGACTTCTTTGGGACTTAACGACTGAGGGAACCAGGCAGGACAGAAAACTCAGTCAACACTTCTGAACCCTTTTCATCTGAAAAGTCTCTGATGTGTTCTGTGCATAGCAAACATGTAACATGTTGAATTTTCTCCTTTCATCATTCACACGTGTTTTCAGAGTTGGTGTAGATCCTAACGTGACATATTCCAATTACCAGAAGTGCCCCCACTTTCTGCAGTGCCTGCAAGTTTCTTAGTGCTGTTAAAGTTTTCAATGTGTGTGTTCTTATCTAATGTGACCTCTGTTCTCTTATGGACCCACATCACTAATTTCCTATGGTGTTCAGCTCAGATACAGTTAGCATGTTGGCTGTTTTCTTTCTGACCTAGACTGTGAGCCCTGTGCTGCTGTGGGCTGTACTTTTTGTTACTCAGTCCTTAGGACCCATAAGAACACTTGTGCAGCAGTTTCCTCTGAGATTGGAACAGTCCATCTTGTAGAGAAGCTCCTTAAACGGAAGGTAAAATAACTCAAAATAGCTTCAGGAAGTCCCTGAAACTGACCAGATTCACCAAGCCCTTCCTGCCAGGGTAAACGATACAAGCTGAGAGTCCCTTAAACGATACAAGCTGAGAGTCCCTCTGGAATGGAAAGAAGTTGCGTAGACAATTCTAGGAGAAGTCAAATTGCCAAGAAGACTCAGACAAATGGAACTGAACGAGGAGAAAAGCTCCAAAGATGACACAGACCAGAGCAGCTGCCCCAAAGAGGCAGAAATCAGCCGAGCTGTCTGGAGGAGGTTTAGACCAACTGAGGCACTGGGAAAGGACACTCCAACCTGTTGAGCTGCCTGCAGGTTGTGCAGTGTGCTCTAAGTTCCCAGCTTTGTCTTCTGTCACCAGGCTGGGGTGGGACAGTTGCTGGTACAGTTGTCTTCTGTCACCCAGGCTGGGGTGGGACAGTTGCTGGTATAGTTGTCTTCTGTCACCCAGGCTGGGGTGGGACAGTTGCTGGTATAGTTGTCTTCTGTCACCCAGGCTGGGGTGGGACAGTTGCTGGTACAGTAGTCTGCTGTCACCAGGCTGGGGTGGGACAGTTGCTGGTACAGTTGTCTGCTGTCACCAGGCTGGGGTGGGACAGTTGCTGATACAGTTGTCTTCTGTCACCAGGCTGGGGTGGGACAGTTGCTGATACAGTTGTCTTCGAGTCATTTCTGCTCCTATAAGTAAAGCCCTCACCCATCCTGTAAGTAACCACAATAAAACTCATGGTTCACCAAGCTGGACTTCGGTATTATCTGTACTTTGGTCTGTCATGGGCTCTCTAACTGGGGTGAGTAGATGTGTGTGTTGTGTCTACCCAGGAAAAGTTCTGTTATACAACAGCACTTTGATACACAGGTGAGTCATGATCAATGAATCTGATTTTAAGTCCTGGAGCATTTACTGGTCAGTTCTGAAGTCTTCTGATCCTGCTCCATTCAATTCCCAAAACTTCACTCAGACACAGATTATTAGTCTTTTTCCTGTTATTATAAAGTATTTCCTCTGAAGATGAAATCTGCACATATAAAACTATTATGATACATTGAGATAATAACTGTCAGTGTAATAGTCAAATACAGGGTATTATACCAGATAACTTATATGCTGCCAAGGCAAGGTAGTATTACTCACTTCTTTAAATTAAAAACAAAACAAAACAAAATACTTATTAGAGTTGGATATAGTGATTCTAGCACACAGGAGACTGAGGCAGAAGGATCATGAATTCAATGCTATCCTGGGCTACATAATGGAACCAGTCCAAACTAGACCAAACCATACCACGCTTAGGAAAGGCAAAGGAATTTGCTTGGGTTACAGACCTGGTGGCAGGTAATGGGATCTCAATTTGGGTTCTTTTGACTACAAAGCTCACATTCCATCACCTTGTGTCGTCTTCCTCATTTATCCCAAGGTACTTATATATCTAGGTACTTAAATGACAGCCTAAATTTCAGGCATTACTTTATGCTAGCGATTTATCGGGCATATGTGATTTCTTCTTAAATATCTTTATAGTCAACAAATGTAGACTAAGCAGCAGGTCTGTGCCAGGCACTGGGCAGTACACACTGAAGCCAGACATTCCTGCTGTCTTCACTGATTTTGTCCACTGGAAGGCAGTAAATAGGTGTTATTAAGAAGAATGAAAGCCTCACCTTTGATTTCCATTTAACCCAAGAGCTAAAAGAAGCAGCTGGAAAAGGTGGACCCATGCTTTAAACATAGACTAGCATAGTCAGCCTTCTTGTGGCCAAGTACCATCTAGGAAAGGGTTAAAAAAAGTGCTTGTGGGGCTGGAGAGATGGCTCAGCAGTTAAGAGCATTGCCTGCTCTTCCAAAGGTCCTGAATTCAATTCCCAGCTCCCACATGGTGGCTCACAACCATCTGTAATGAGGTCTGGTGCCCTCTTCTGGCCTTCAGGCATACACGCAGACAGAATAGTATATACATAATAAATAAATAAATAAATATTTTAAAAAAGTGCTTGTGTGTGTCACACCCAAAGTAGAGAAAAATAAAAATCAGACAGGCAGATTTCAGTAGCTGCCCTATACAGCTACATTAGGAGTAATGCTTGCTACCCTTAATTACAGCTTCCTCATTAGAAGTTCATTCTAGTTTAGAAAAGAGGGGCCTGGAGAGATGGTTCAGCGGTTAAGAGTATTGCCTGCTCTTCCAATTCCCAGCAACCACATGGTGGCTCACAACCATCTGTAATGAGGTCTAGTGCCTTCTTCTGGCCTGCAAGCATACACACAGACGGAATATTGCATACATAATGAATAAATAAATAAATATTTAAAAAAGAAGAAAAGAATCAGGAATACTTACATAACACTTTAATGTTTTCATGCTTACTACCAAATTCTTAAAATTCTCATTTTGTCGATGAAGAAAAGTGATGCTCAGAGGCAAGTATGACAGCTTAGCTCTTAGGTCTCATGGCAGTGAAACTGGTACAGTTCCTGATTTCAGTCAACAAATAATAAATGCTCATACAAACATTAGCTCCTTGGGATAGAGACCAAATACCTTCCATTGCCAACAACTCTCTGCAGGGCACAGCTAATCTCACATCCTATTATGCACTCTGGCTCCTAGACTTTAACTCTACAAGCATGACATCTGCTTGCTTTCCCTTCTTGGGGCCTTTGCCCAGTCTGTCTTCCGAAAGCTCTCATTTGCCTGTTCCTATTCGTCCTTTAGAGCTATGCACAAATGCCTCTTCTGGTGGGACCTGTGCAAGGATTCTCGAGGTCAGATATCTCCTAATGGGTTTAAAAATACCTTGTAATATAATGCCACTCACAATTTTCATATTACGAAACTACTGATTTGTAAGTTCCCCATTCAATCAGGCGTTAGTCAGCTGCTGCCATCAGCCTACCAACACCCAGTCTTCAAAGTTGTTCCCATAAATAAAACTTTATTTGAACTATCATCTATGACTGCTTTCATGCTTTAACAACAGAGAAGTTGTATTCAACCATATTAGCCACACAGCCT
Source organism: Ondatra zibethicus (assembly GCA_004026605.1). Taxonomy (NCBI): domain Eukaryota; kingdom Metazoa; phylum Chordata; class Mammalia; order Rodentia; family Cricetidae; genus Ondatra; species Ondatra zibethicus. The sequence continues at coordinate 15,840 of PVIU01002039.1, forward strand.
AAAATATTTATTATTTGCCTCTTTTACAGAAAGTAAGCTAACCACTGCAGTAAACCTTGAGAGCAGGGGATACATCTGTTCTTGGTCTCTATTGAGTTCCCAGTGCCCTAAATTTTAGGTGCCCTAAAGCTATGTGCTGGATGAAAGGGACTGTGTTTGCATTTTATGTGCAATGATGAATGATGTTGTGGGGCCAGAGACTTGTTCACATTGCCTCAGATTGCTGGGTGTTGCAGGGTACTTGATCACACCGTGAACCTCGAGATTGCGATATGTACTGGGAAAACCTGTCTCTAGTTGTGGTGTGGCTCAGCCCTAGCCCACACTTTTAATTCAAGAGCTTTCTGCTTGAATGTTGTAAACAGGATTAAAGTCAGTCAGTCATAGGTCAAGAGGTGGAGCAAGCAACCAGCAGACAGGAAGTGAACAGAGGATTATTAAGGAAAAGAAAAGAGAATACGAGGGAGTCAGGATGATGGGTAGAGAGATGCACAGGAAGTAGAAGGGAGGGACACTGGAGTTTGAGGTTTTGTTTGAGGAGGTAGGAGACAGGAGAAGGCTTCTGGGACATCAGAGGAGGAGGAAGGCCATCTCTGCCTCTCTGAGCTAGCAGGCTTTCACCCCAGCATTGGCTCCTGAGTCTTTACTGGTAAAATCGACCGATTGAGATTTTGTTAAAAACAACAGCTGGGCTCAGATGATCCCATTTCAGCCTTGTGTACTTCTGCTCTGGACTTTTGAGGTTGTTTTTTAATAATGTGATTTCAAAATATTTCCACCGGGGAAGAGAGACATTTGATCCTCTGTGGGAATAAAGATTATCTGGAAATAACGCGAGAGTTACAGAAAATCTTAAAGAAGTAAACCAGATAAACCCTGTGGGTGGGGTCCGGCAGGGGCGTGTCACTCTTGAGTACACCCGAGCCGCCCCGCCCCACCCGAATCGTTTCCCTGAGCGATTCCTCGTCTCACCTCTCCGCAGGGCGGGCGACAGACGCCCGCGGGGCGTTGGAGTCCAGCCGCCTCGACTACCGTCAGGGCGTAATAGGAGCCGCCAAAGCCAGCGGCTCCTCATATTCCCGGAGATCCGCGTCAGCAAGCGGAAGCGGAATTCAGATGAATCTCCCAGAGGCTTTCGGACAATGTAGTTCTCTCACCATAAGGATACTGGGAAATGTAGTTTCCGGTCTGTTACTAAAAACATCTGTTTGCGGGGTCTCCAACGTGAGTCTGGGCCTCGTCACAGAGCCACACTTCACGAACGACTCAGCGTGTACCCCCTTAGCCTGTCTCCCCCTCCCCAGCCCTCTCCGGGCACTCATTTTCCGGCGCTGAGCTCTAATCCCACAGCAAGCTCTCCGGAGACTGTGTAGCCGCAGAGCATCCTAGGATTTGCAGTCCTCGCTGCTCAGCCTTGGAGGGCGGGACCGCGCAGTAACCTCCTCCAAGAGACTTGTGCAAGTCCATCCCGCACCACCGTTTTGCAGTTTCCCGTCTTTCTACTTGGCCCTCTGGTGCCTTGGAGGACCAACTGTTTTCTGCCCTTTCTTCAAGGGAAACGAAAATTCTACTCTTACTGGGTCGGTAGGTTCACGATTTACGCCTCTCCCACTTCATTTACCATAGTCATGGCTCCACTTAGTAAAAATCTTGAAAATAACGTTATAAGCGGCTTCCTTAGATTTCAACTTTGTGAGAATCAGCTACCTACCAGTCACCATTCCAAGCACTGAAGCTCATTAAAAACAAAACTTGTTTTCCATCAGCAAGCGCTTCAGTAAACCACACATAGAGAGAAAACAAACGGTTCTGTCGGCGGTTATAGGGAACAGAGATAGGAGGCACTCTGCCGTCTGCTGCACAGTAGAACACCCCTAATACTCGAGGGACTTAAGGGCAAGCACTTCAGACTTTAAATTTTAATTTTTCAATTTCATTCTCAGAAATATCTGAATGCCAGCTAGGTTAAGGATCAATATTGTGGAGAACATAATGAAAAATAAATCAGTTCAACAATTCAAGTTCTTATTGTACAGGAATTTTTGCTAGGCTGCGTGGGGATTACAAGGGTTTCTGCTACCTCAGAGTTTGTAATGGAGAGACTAGAACAGGAGAATGGAGAGAACAGGCTTCCATAGAAAACAGTAATTTATTAGCATCGTGAGCGTTTGAACAACAGCTTCTCTCGTCCCGCCGAGAGCGAGATATTGGCAGTGTCTGCAATAGCCAAGCTATGGAAGAAGCCCAGGAGTCTGTCAACGAATGGACAGACAACAAGAATGTATCATATGCACAATGTTTTATTCAGCCACCAAGAAAATCAAACTCATAACGTTTGTGGGAAAATGAGATAGCAGCATAATAAACAAAGTGAGCCGGACCCACAAACACAAAAACCCCGTGCTTTTCCTTATATATGCAGTCTAGGGCGCGTGTATATGTATGGCGCAAAATTGAAGGGGAGGGCTATTTGGAAAGCGCAAGGGGAGAGGAAAAGGAACAGTTATTGGGGGAGTAAATAAACACAAAGTACATTATTCTCTTGAATAAGACTGCTATTATTAAATTCACCACTTGTACAGTGAATGTACACAATGAGTTAGAAAAGAGAGACGAGGTAGGATTTAGACTTGTTTTTTAAGGATTTTTATTAAGTAGAGATCGGAGGACACAGGGTCCTAGGGAGAGGGCCACAGTGAACAAGCACACTTTATTAATCTTGCCTCTTACTCGTGGCCTTTGCGTTTGAGGCTGTCTCAACTTGGAGAACGTTCTTCGGTGTATTACACCACTGTCTTCACGTTCTTCAGGTCCCAGTTGAAATGCTACCTTGCAAATTATCGCCACACACACACACACACCATGTGCACATTTGGCGCTTTAGTTAAGAACCCAACCTTTTCATGAGCTTATCTATGTCCTTCATAATGGTGACAGCCACAGTTATTGCTCCATTCCCTAGCATTTGGCATAGTGCCTGGCCCATAGCGAGCCTTGATAAATAGATGCTAAATGAATGTGTGAGCGTTCAAAAAATAGTCCTAATTTGGTAAGGAAACCTTTAGATGGATCTTGGGTAGAATGAAGACAAATCAAGGTACAAATCGACTAAAAATGAGTAAAGAATTGGAATTTCATCCAGTGGACTCACAAGACACTTTTCATGTTTTCAATCCAGGGTAAGTTACAAGCCCATTTAAGTTCCTTTCCAGGAAGAAACTACTTGCCATTCTCCACTTCAGGCAAATGAGTCTCTTCTCGTGTATCGGTGTGGGGCAGCTTGGGTACGAGAGCTGCAGCTACTTGGGAGTAACTCAGTTGGTCCATTACTCAAAGGCCGGCAAGTGAGCAGGGGTCGACGTTCTTCATTATGGAGGACAACTTTTATTATTTGCTATTCTTACGCACCCCAGATTTAGATAAGCATTACTGTTTGCCAGCCACTGTTTGCCATTACTTCTTTTCCAGTTTGCAAGTAATCTGTGCTAAATTACCTAATTGGCAAGTGGGAGGAAAGGAGCCCTGGCTCAGCCCCAAAGTGATAAATCCCCGGCAGAAGACAAAGAGACTTGCCGGTTTCTTCGGTGGGCTTCTAGTTTCATCTCTAGTGAGGATACGACATCTTTAAGCATTTAAAATGCCACACTCTCTCAAAGAAGGAGACGCCTGAGGACCAGAGCTAAGGCTGGCACAATTGGCCGGGGTGACCAGAAACTCCAGGCGCTGGAAGTGCAGTTTGGGTGACGGAGATGAAAGAGAATGCACCACGGGGCACGCACACAGCCGCTCCTTTTCTCTACCCTAGCCGATTCCAGTGCATTTTAAAAAGAGGTCAATGAAGTAGCTTTGGCTCTTGATTTAATTTTCTACCTCAGCGTACTTGTTCATTCTTGACACTAGGGGGCGTATGAGAGACAGGACAGAGGACAGTCCTTTGTTCTTTCTGAAGCCTGTTTTATAGACTTTTGTGTAATTCCGGAGACAGATGAGCCCACTGTCACTAAAGCTTGGGGGAGCTATGCTAACGTCACATTGCTTTCTATCATGGCTTAAATGTGGCAGCCGCTCCTTACCTTTTGCAAATCAGGGGACAGTTCTTTTCCTGAATGTACCAGGAAGTCGACAGTGACTCTCAGTTATGAGACTGCCAGTTACAGTAAATCAGAATAAAATAACAATGAAATAAAATTAAAATAAAATAACAACAAAAGGACATGTCCAAGAATTGTATACTTTACAGTGGTATATTGTCACCTGGTGTCTCTCACGAATTATTCATTTGTTCTTTCAAAAAAGCCATGGCTTATGGTGCTCAGTACTGTGAGAGCCTATGGAGAGACATACACAGAGCACAGTCCTGGCCTCAGGTTGGTTGTGAGTTTAAGAACTGCTAGACTGAAGGGAAGTGTGGCTGCCAAAGGAAACACATAAAAGAGGTGTCTACTACTGGGCATGAAGCTCTGAGGAGATTCCTTTGGGAGAACAGGTAAAAGGTAGAGGCGAACTTGGCAGATGGTAGTGTGGGCAGTGGCATGTGTAGAAGGCGATGGTGTAGGCAAAAATTGGGACGTACGTGTGAGAAAGCCTTAGTCATTCAGGAGCAGGGACAAAGGTTGTAGCCGTGAATTGAGCATAGGTTTAGAAGATGAGGTCAGGAAAAGTGGGGCTGACCCTCAGTGAGTAAGATGCACCCTGGGCCAGAAGACAGTGACGCACACCTTTAATCCCAGCCCTTGGGAGGCAAAGCCAGGCAAATCTTTGAGTTCAAGGCCAGACTGGTCTACAGATCGAGTTCCAGGACAGCCAAGACTACAAAGAAACTTCGTCTTAAGACAACCTGTCCTCCTTCAAACAATAAAGGAAGCACTGTTGGAAGCCTGGGGCGAGGACTGAGAAAGTCTTTGGCCAGTCTTCATATCTGGGCTTTTCTGTTAACATTCAGGGCTTACTTTTTTCCGCCAAGGTCTCCAGCTGTACACACTGACTTAGTGATTCCTCCTTTTCTGGGCAAGGATAAACTCTTCCTCTGTAGAGACTGAGCCCCAATTCAGGAAGAATACATTACATCCTCATTGTACTACTTGGTTGCCTCAAACCATTAGTGGGATTTAGTTTCTACAGCTACTGCCTCTATCAAATTCCATCCCTGTAGCATACTTTTCTTTAGGCAGCCAGGTTACAAATAATGACAAGGAGACTTATTATTAGTTATGAAAGCTTGGCCATAGCTTAGGCTTGTTCCTAACTAGCTTTCATAACAAATTAACCCATATATTTTAATCTCCATTCTGTCACATGACTTGTTACATATCTCTCCGCAGTACCCATCCTGCTACCTCTCCGTCTGGCTGGCCACTCTGTCTTTCTTCTTTCCAGAGTCCTCTCTGTCCCCGGAAGTTCCACCTAACCTCTCCCTGCCTAGCTATTGGCCACTCAGCTCTTTATTAAACCAATCACAAGGTGCCTTGGCAAAGACACATCTTCACAGTGTAAACAAATATTCCACAACACAGCTGAAACTCTAAAACCTCTTACCTATTAAGTAAGTTTCTCCTTTTCCAACTTCTGGCTAAGCCAATCTGTATTCTGTTCCTAGGAATTTATCCATTCTGTATATACCATATGAGTATGGTATATACCTACCGATAGGTGACATTTTTGGTATACCTTTTTCATTTTGCAAAAATGTTTCAGGTGTTAATCTGTGTTTCAGCACGTGTCAGTATTTAATGCCAAATATTCCTTTACATGCATATTCTATTATGTGCTTTCCCTTTCATTTATTGATTAATGCTTGCTAGATTTTCATTTTGGCTGTTGTATAGGGCCTAATATGAATATACATGTGCACACACTCCTTTATCTTTCTTCAGTCCTTTGGATACATGTACACTTAAGAGTGTAATCGTGGGGTTATAGAATAATTCTGTTCAACTTTTTGAGGAAAGAGCCAGCTCTCTTTGCTGTTACTGTTGGGTATATGTGGATATTAGATAACGAAGAAGAACAGCCTTTTATTGGGCTATTTATTTTTTGTTTTGGTGTATGTATGTGTGAGTGTGCTTCATGTGCCATGACACATGTTGTCAGAAGACAACTTTGTGAGTCAGTCCTCTTGTCCCACCACGGGATCCAGGATGAAGCTCAGGTCAGAGACTTGCACAGCAAATGCTTTTCCTTGCTGAGTTATCTTGCTGGCCCCAAACTAGCCTTTTCTTAGCTGCATAGTTTGTACAGTTTTAGCTTTATTTTGGAAACTTTAAAACCTGATTCACCAATCACAGTTACCTCACTAATTATATTTACCCCAACAGTTATAGTTACCTCACTAACTCTGGTTACCTCACTGGGACAAATATTGACATGGGGATTTAAAGGAATAGAAGCTGGGAACTCTTGGAATATGGACTCTTTTTTTTAAAAATATTTTTAAGGTTTATTTAACTTTATTTTATGTGCATTGGTGTGAAGGTGTCAGTCAGATCCCCTGCAACTGGATCTTCAGACAGTTGTGTGCTGCCATGTGGGTGCTGGGAATTGAACCCGGGTCCTTTGGAAGAGCAGCAGTCAGTGCTCTTAACCACTGAGCCATCTCTCCAGCCCCGGAATATGAACTCTTATCTCCAGGACGGCAATGCCTAGTAGCAAGGATTTCTCCCATTTTACAGATGCATAAACTGAAGCCTGACCGGATAAAGAGCTTGTTTGGTGCCACACAACTTCTGTGGGAGGGATGTCCGACGACAGGAAAGACCTTCCTTCTATTCTGTGGGAACGTCCTCAAGAACTTTCCATCCTGTTGCTGCCCACTGTGTTGTTGGGTTTTAGGGTTTCTATAGTGACCTAAAGCCATATGGGATAAGGGAACCTCAACAGAGAAAATACCCCAATCAGATTGGCCTGGGGAAGGGCCCAGCCCACTGGGGATGGTGCCACCCCTGGGCAGGTGGTTCAGAGTGGTATAAGAAAGCAAACTGAGCAAGTTATGGGAACAAAGCCAATAAACGGCTTTCTTCTGTGGTCTCTGCTTCAAGCTCCTGCCTTGGATTCTCTTGATGATAAATCGTAAGCTATAAGCTAAATAAACCCTTTTTGTCCCAGGTGTGTTTTGGCCAGTGTCTTATCATAGAGACAGGAAGCAAACTAGAACATTATATTGGGGAACACTCAGCTCAGATGAGAATCATTCAGTTCCAATCCTAGATTGCTGGGGAAGGGACTCTGATTGACTCATTTGGATTTGCCACCTAACATTTTACTGATAACTATGGTTATGTGGCAGAGCCACATTATACAGCCTGAGAAGATATGGAAGGAAGTGATCTGAGAATTCCTTATTGAAAGAATTTGCTTATAGAAGACCCAGATATGACAAAGAACTGTTGGGATCATTTGGAGTCCTGGCCTCCAGCTGCTCTTCCCTGCTAGAGATCTTTCCTTTCCTTCTGATTTGAGTTACTGAAAGCTGTGTCATAATTGTTTACCACCTCAGCTTCACGAGCACGTGTTGCCTTGAGGATCAGAGGATAAGGTTTTCACCTGTTGGCCCACCTGACTGTTGGGTGTATAAGCCTCCATGGTGCTACTGAATAAAGGGCTTCTTACCAGTGACTAGAGGTCCCTGTCTCTCTGTATGTCTGTGTCTTTGTGTGTTTCAACCTCCAGCCCCTTGCCCGAAGCTCGTGAACTGTCTGGTAGTGCATAGAGCGTAGACAGGCGTTGTGCGCTGCAAAGAACATTCCATTATAACCTTCTACGAGGATGGGGAAACCAAACACAAGAGACTTAGAAATGGAGAAAATCATGGCGCTCCCAGCTGTTGTGAGTGGGGAAGGAGAGGGGCTGATATTTATCAGACAGCAAAAGTCACCTGAGACAGGAAACTCTGTCTTCTGTGGATACTTCTTTTGTGGACATTCCTGAAGGTAGCCCTTTGTTCAGACGCTCTCCTCTCCGGAAGCCCGAGGCACATGTGTAGCTCCCAGAAGCTACAGGGACATCAGCAAGACAGTGAACTCTTCAATCATTGTGTGGATCTTTGTGTTGGTATGTCAGGAGTAACAATCACCAGAATCACAGATTGTCAGTATTGTGATTAATAAACCTTTAAAGGATTGACTTAGAACCCCGAATTGGAAAGACTAAGAGTTCTCTAAACTTCAAAACTAAGAGGCCGTCTTGAAAGGCAGATGTGCAGAGTAAGGGTCTTGTCGAGGCCCAGAGAAAGATCTTTGTGTAGAGTTAGGATGGTAAGTGAAGACAGTCTGTGGCAGGAATGCTGCAGAAACATCTTTAGAGCAAAGGGCTTTACCTAAATAGCCTTTCTACAGCGCTCTAATGACTGCATTTGAGTTTATAGACAAACATGCTTAAAAGTTTTCAGTGACTCTTAGAAACTCCATTCCATAACTTGGGCTTGTTTGTTCTCAAGTTCTTAAAGTCAATATAAGATTCCAGATCTTGAATCTTGCAGGTAGGATGGAGCAGTCAGCATATACCAGTTATGTGGCTTGCCGTATAAATAGGATTGAACAAAGCATCTCTCCCATATTCAAGGTTGTGAAAGGCACACTATTATCTTGCTCTGTCCGTCAAATGGGTACTGAGATGTCACTATGTTTTCTGCTCACGGTTTAGGTGGCTGGAGGTTTGGGAAACTGTGCTTTTGTCCTCTCTATCAAATGTGGAAGAGCAGCCGGGGTGAGCCTGTAGGAAGGACATGGGAAAACTCAGGCTTCCTTTTACAGCAATGGTTCCTGGAGGAGTTGTGGTGTTGAGGGCCTGAACCAGGAGTCCCTGTGCTTGGGGACACTGGTAGTCCCTCAAAATAACACGGGTGGTTAGAATGAAAATGCCATTCTTGTCTCAGGACAAGTAACTTTATAGACTAGGTGAGGATGATGTTTCAAGTAGGAGTCAAGCAGTACCTTCAATCTCCATCACTGGGAGACAGGAAAATGGCGTTCAGTGGTGAGTGATGAGGGGCCAAGGATGTAACTTTACCATTTAAATAGGCAACATTCTTCTCTCTCTCTCTCTCTCTCTCTTCTCTCTCTTTCCTCTCTCCCTCTCCTTCCTTCCTTCCTTTCCTTTCTTTTGACAGGGTCACTTCTTTTAGCCTTAGCAGTCCCAGAACTTGATAGGTAGACTAGGCTGGCTTCTAATTCACAGAGGTCTACCTGGCTCAGCCTCCCAAGTGCTTGGATTAAAGGTGTGCACCACCTCTTAGGGCCTTCCAAAGATTCTTAAAGCTAGAAAGAACTGAGAAGGTAGCTAGTCCCCCTGTGATGATGAAATACCTCTCAACAGCTATTGGAATTATTTTTAGCTTTTTCCAGATTCTTAGTTTATTTTTTAGTTTTGGGTTCTCATTTTTCAGGTCAATGCTCAGTGGCAGGTTGCCTTCCAGATAAAATATGCGAACAGGTGTAAGAATAGAAAATTTAGTAACAGCAGAGTTTAAAAATGTTAATGAAATCAGGACACAAAACAATCATAGGAGTTTGGTTCTCTCAGAAGTTTAGTCTGTGTGTCAAGTATGTGAGGCTGTGGAAAAATATGACTCTGAAGGACATTAAAGGGAGAGTTCTCTTCAGGAAGAGGAACACTGAGGATGCGCCTTACATCACAAGGGGAGGTTGTAAAAGAGAGTCCTTTATAATAAAGGGACATATAGTGCTCCGCCTTCATTTGTGTTGCCTAACTGGGGATTCTGAAGTGTCTCTGCGTTGACAGCTGAGGCTATGATGAAGCGCCCTTCCTGAATGGTGTGGCAGCTCTGTAGGCCATGACCAATAGTAAGCACCTGCCTGCCAGCCTCAAGCCATTGCAGGCGCTGTGAGAACAAGAGAACAGGAATTTTAGAAAAAGAAAGAAAGGTGGGCTTGTGATGTAGTGTTGGTTGGCCTCAAACTCACTCCCTTCCTGCTTAATCTCCTAGATGCTTGGACTACAGGTATGTGTCTCCATGCCCAAGGTATCATGGGACATTTATTGAAGAGACATGTGACCAGAAGGAAAACAATCGTGTAGTAAGCTCAGCTCTGGAGTCCAGGGGGAGCTTAAAAGATAAGACACGACTTTGTGGACGAGAGAAATTTACCAATAGGATAGAGTTGAAATACGGAGATTGGGAGAATCCAGTACCTTAGGAGACAGGCTTTGTCACACCACTGAAGTTGACTTTTCCCTGTCTCTTTGTGTTTGAATCAGTTTATGTCCCAATAGCACTCCTTAGCTGGGATTTTTATAGATTATTTTATGTATGTAAGTGTTTTTACCTGTATGCATACATGTATATATCTGTACTACATGCATGTCTTGTGCCCCTGAAGGTCAAAGAGGAGGTTGGATCTCATGGAGCTGATGATATGAATGATGGGTGCTGGGAACTGACCTGGGTCCTCTGCAAGAGCAACAGCTGCTCTTAACCACTGAGCCATCTCTTCAGCCCCTCACCTGGGGTTTAAAAAGCAACTTTTGATGAAGAGACTGCTTGCAAAAGTGTGGGCAAAGACACTGGCAATGCCTGCAAGCATTTATCACCGCTGGGCCCATGTAATTGGTGATCTTAGAGCCTGGATGAAAGTTGGAGCTATATAAGGGCTACCTGAGGACAACCGTGACTATAGCGGAAGGGCAATACTGCCAAAAGGAGTATAGGAGGGAGAGATGGGGCTGTGAGAGAAATAAATGTCATGGCTTTTCTCTCTTTCATCTCCAACCTCCTGCCAGTTGTCCCATTGGCTGGCTGTGAACCCAGACAGAAGCCAGAGAGTAAGGGTGCCTAGTGGTGCACCCACATATGGAATCTGGGCCGAGAAGAATAGAAACTAAACCAGAGATGAAGGTGACAGCAACTGAAGACTCATCAGCATGACGTTCCCTAGTTTCCTCTCTTAAACACTGGATTCTCAAATTGTTCTCTGATCAAGTTCCAGAGAGAAGATCAGATTGCTTCAGTTAACTACTCTTGTTCCACTCTGTGGTTTGCAGGTTTCTGGCCAGCTTCTGGATTGCCTCCTCACACACTTCCATGCAGTTCTGGAAAGAAGAGGAAGGACGGGGTCTCAGAGTCTGGCCTCCTCCCCAGTGTGGAGTTTTGGAAGGACGTTTCTACTCAGAATTGGCTGAAGCAAGCTACGCTTGTCCAAATGCTAGGCTGACCTGGAGGAGCTATGAGCAGTGTGAGAACGCTTAGCACACTGTCCACACTTTCCCCTCAAGATGGTGCTAAGACAGTACGGGCTCAGCCAGACTCACTATTAGTGTGTGGAAAAGAAGACCGTTTGGCTCTTTTGATGATACTGCCGGTTGAAAACACCAGATCCTGGGTTGCATGGGATGACTTAGCATCTGACCCAGGGCGGGCTGTCTATGCATCCTTTCTTCGTACCTTAGGAATATACTTCCTCTTAGAGCTCTCTGTTTACAACAAAGAGGTTGGGAACAATCCTCTTGTATACCGGAAAGATTTGTCACTTGAATTGGTTTAATAAAACGCTGTTTGGTGAGTAGCCAGGCAGGAAGTATAGGCAGGGCAACCAAACTAAGGATGATGGGAAAGGATGGGTGGAGTCAGGAGTCCTTGGCAAACACAGAGAAACAAGATGAGAGTGCCGAACTAAGAAAAGGTTCCAAGCCACCAGGCTACACAAAGATGAGAATTATGGGTTAATTTAAGTATAAGAGTTAGCCAGTAACAATCCTGAACATTAATAATTCATATTCAGTCTCTGAGTTGGTAATCTGGTACCCAGCAGTTGTGACAGGAAATGTTTATTTACAGTCAGCAAATGTCTATCCTCTTCTATTCCAGGGTTCACCTTCTTCCTTCTTTGTCTTTATTGTTGTGTTCTTCAGTGTACTGGGAATGAGATTCTTTTAGATCATTCCAGTGCAGCAAAAATATCCCGATCCCTCACTCTGTACCATGTGGACAACTGGACCTGGCAGTTCAAAATAAGTTAAGACTCAGTTCCTGCCCTGGGACAGCTTCCCAGAGAGGCAAAGAAAGTAGCTGACCACCAGCAAGTTCTCTGGATTTGACTTTATAAGATCAAATAATGTGAATACACGTGGTTGCTCTTTGTATGTATTGTCAAATTGTCCTCCAAATAATTAGAATAAAATCATCCCACATTTCCACTTTTGAATACACAGTTTCTCTGTTCTTTCACCGACATTATAGTTGATTATGACAAACCCCCACCCTTATTTTACATATAGAATGATATTCTACCATTATTTGTGATTGTTATTTCTTTGATTATTAACAAAGCTGGTTACTTCTCCATTTTTACACTAGTGTTTAGTACTTGTGTGAATTTGGAGTTTACATTCTTACTTCATCTATCATTTGGGTTCTTGATTTTCTCCTATTATGTGTATATTTTATGATGCGTTTTCTTCACATTCCCACATTAGAGAGCTAGACTTATTCTAGACTGAATATATTTTCATGACTTGTTCATTTTGTCTTTCTATGTCGATCATGGTATGTATTGCTTTAAAGTGACTTTTATTTTGGGTATTTTGGATTTTGGTTTTTTGAGACAGGATTTCTCTGTGTTGCCCTGGCTGTTCTGGAATTTGTTCAGTAGACCAGGTTGGCCTCAAACTCACAGAGATCTGCCTGCCTCTGCCTCCTGAGTGCTGGTATTAATGACATGTGCCACCACCGCCTGGATCTAAAGAGATATTTTCAAATGCAATTTTTCATCAGGGGTTCTTGAGATAAAGAAAATCATCTTACACAAAATAGAATAGAAAGACTTGTATGATTTATTCTGAATAAGACTTGGGACAGGACTGTGTTCTTCAACTGTTTGATGGGAACATGCTTACTTTGCACTATTGGAGTCGGCATTACCGGGAAAATGGTGATATGACAGTAAATGATAAGTGAAATTTATTATATGTGTGTCAAGTATTCCTTGTTCCTTACTATTTTAAGGGGAGATTATTGTGCTCCTTTTCCAGGGAGCTTAAAAGAACCTGTTCAAGGTCACTTGGATGAGAATTGGAAGAATTGGGCTGAGCCCAGGCCTGAGATGGATCAGATATTCCATATTTTTCTCAGGACTCTGTGATGAGGGCTGGTTATTGGTTGTGTCGCAGTTTACCAGCCCACCCCTGTACTATGAGGGATAGAGCAGGGGCCTCCAAAGTCCAGTCCAACTTGAATGAGTGAAGGAGCATAGACTGGGCAACGTAACTGCTGCTTCTCATGAGCCATCCTGATGGGCCAGGGAGAGCCAACAAAAGAATCTTCATTTTCACAGTGTGCTGTGTGAGTGGCAAGTCTTGTCCTCTTCTTGCCATATGAAACATTGGATTTGATTTTAAATATGGTAACTTCAAACCTCCGCTATAGCTATATTCTTTCTGGAATGAGTCAAGTAAATCGGCTGGTTCTAGTGGGAAAAGCATGGTGCAAAAACAAATGCACAAGATGGGGTGATGGAGCCAGCCTCTAAATGGAAGTTTGAGGCCAGTTCCATCGACATAACCAGACCCTGTCTCAAAAGAGAAAAGTACCCAGAATGACAGCAAGCCCCCCCCCCCGAAACAAATGAAAGAAACCTGTCTGTTAAATGTGGAGTCCAGACAGGAAGTAATACAAAATCCACAGTTTCAACCTGGAATCCAGAAGGGAGCAATGGGAGAGATCATTCAACTTTCTGAATGACCTTCAGTTCTTCTTTCTACCTTGGGGATAATAGCATCTATCGTTGATGCCAAGATATACTTTCTAGTTTTATCAGCTCTGAAACAGAGGTGTATTGACTAAATGATGAATATTCTTTCTTAGTGTTGCATAAAGGAATCGACTGTTTTATAAATGATGCTGCCATATGCAGGGTTGCATCAATTATTATGAGATAATATATGCTTTATACATACACAGTGAGACACAGAATATGTACTAAATATACTTTATAATATAGTGAGTTTTGTGCGTTTCTTTTCGTTCCCCTATGACTTTCCTCTTTCTGTTTTGTTTTTGAAAAATATACTGTTGAAAAGAAAGTCACTCACTATTAAGGCTCATGGTAATAAAGAGGGAAACCAGGGGTGACGCCAGTTGGAAAATGGGTGGGATTTCAGGGTTTGAGTTGCGTTTACAGGTCAAGGTCAAACATTTTGATAATGCTGGGCATTTAAATTAAAAATAAAATCTAAATAAACTAGTTTTTCATTTCTGTTCTGGTTAGCATCACTGGAGAGCTGTCACAGTCTTAGTTCTTTGACAAGAGAGCTTAACTTTTGGGTGCTGCTTTTATTTTATATATTTATTTATTTATTTGTTTATTTATTTATTTATTTACTTTATAAATTTTGTCTACAGAGGTCACAGAACAATTTGCAGAAGCCTAATCTCTTGACATCACATGGGTTCCAGAAATCAAACTCAGGTCATTAAGGCTTGTGGCAAGCACCTTTATTTGATGCACCTTTTGCTGGGTCTATTTTGTTTTGTAATAGATACCTCTGTGATTAGTTTTCCTGATGTGTTATGTTTCCAATCAATTTCAATATTTATTCTTTTCTCATTTTTTTATTCTTTTATAAATTTATAAATATTAATTTCTTTCTCTTTAGCCTAAGAATAATATAAGGGTATACTTTATAATTCTCAACTCAAATTATACATATACATACATATTTTCCTTTTTCTTTGCTTTTTTTGAGACATGCTCTCAAGGGGATGATGGAGTTTGTTAGCCATTTGGGCAAGAAACTGCTCTTGCCTGAACTGCTTGACTGGACTTGCAGGACCTACAGAAAAACGACTGCTGAAGTTGCTTAAGGAAGGTGAGACAGTCCTTTGGGGTCCTGCTTCATGAAAGAGTCTGCCAGACATTCTGCAGGACACAGAATAAAGTGACTGACAAACTGCCAGTATAGGTGGAACTGTCTTTGAAATTTCCTGCTTCATGGAAAAGTCTGCTGGATACTATGTGCCTGTAGGCTGAAGATGGATGCCCCAAGGTACAGAAGAACTTTGGGTGACTGTCCAGGCAGCGAGATGTCTCTGTCAATTCTAGAGTTTTGGAAGTTGCTTACAATGCACTTCTTGTTTACTTAGGTAATATTATATCCTTCTGGAGTCTTTGATGGAGTTAAAGAATAGATAGTTATAATTATAGTTCCCCAGGTTGGTCCTACAGAACTCTATCAACTTATAAGGAAGAAATCTTTTTATCCCACTTGCTCAATCAAACTTAAATGATGTCTGAGGAATGAAAAGGATCACAGGCCTGCTAGTAATCTGATAGGGTCTGTATTAGTTGATTTTCTCGTATTGTGATAAAACACCATGACCAAAGCAACTTACAGAAGAAAGAGTTTATCTGGGCTTATAGAACTGTTGAGGACTACAGTCAGTGATGGCGAGGAAGCATGGCAGCAGGTGTTGGCGGCTGGAGCAGCAAGCTGAGCGCTCACATCATGACCTCAACCGTGAAGCAGAGTGAACATATACAGGAAAAACATATACAGCTGCCATAGAGAAGCTCAGTGAGTTTGTGAATGCCTGGTTAAAATTTTCCCCTTGCCTGGAAAACAAAAACAAAAAACAAACAACAACAACAACAACCACAAAACAAATATGTTGGGTCTTCAAATTTAGTCAGTAAAAGAATGGAGTTGTATATGTTTGGAACCCTTCCTCACCCTTTTCTCCATCTTGTCTTCCCCATACTTCCTGATGCTGATGGGTTTGTGTGCTGTTCTTGTTCTCAGCTGACCTCCAGCTAATCCGCATTCAGGCACTGACTGATGAGCAGAACATCCCTAAGAATAGCACAAGACGTGATCTATCCTAAGCTTTCTGGGGGAAAATATTGGACTGTGGTTCAGCCTTACTACTCACAAACTTTTTGACTATGGAAAAAAATCATTTTGCCTTTCTCATTAATCATGGCTCTTGTTCTGCCATCCTCCTGAGATGGTTGGAAGACTTGGCAGGATGTGGCTATGCTTTGAAAAGTGTTGAATGCAATATGAAAGCAAGAGCCTGTAATTATTCCCTGTGTTCTCTGTTGCTTAGAGATGGGACCTGGGTGATTATTAACACACGGTGTTCACAATCCACAGGCATCTTCTTTTTGCTCCCTCTCTCGAGGGAGTGATCATATCAAACCTTGGTCACCTCCTCCTATTCTAAGGTGATAGACTTTGGTTAATGAGGGAGAACTAATTTTCTTCTAGAAGGTATATGTGAAGGGCAAAGAGAGTGAGATTTTTAAAAGGAATCAGTAAAGCTCTCTATGGAGGATGCATGATAGGAGTGAATTTTCATGAACAAAATCAACAGATCAGAAAGAATAAACCAGGTTTAAAGGAACTAGTGACCTGAACTATGTCACCATAGAATAGCTTATAAGAGTTGAATGTGGTTTATTATGAACAACTATGTGATTTCAGCAAATTCCCAAGGTCACTAAATTTTCCTTTCTTCTTTCCTTCCCTTCCCTTCCCTTCCCCATTTCTTCTTTGACAGAATATCTCCATTGTACAGTTCTGGCTGTCCTGGAACTCACTCTGTAGACCAGGCTGGCCTCAGACTCACAAAGATCCACCTGCCTCTGCCTCCCAAGTGCTGGGATTAAAGGTATGCACCAACACACCTGTAAAGTGATCATATTTTATGTTGCTAAGGGTCTCTAATTTAGTACTTCTGGGATGGTGTGTGAGAGTTAAGTTCCAATAAGCTCTCTGATGAAATTGAGGCTGCTGGCCATGGACCCACTTGAAGGAGTAGAGAAATTGATGTGCGACAGATTCTACACATAAGAAAGTCTAAAGTATAGTATCTTAGTAACATTTAGTGGCTTCTACAGTGTGGTGTTATCACATTGGTAACAGATGTTTGAATTTGGCGATGTAGCTGTGTGGTAGAGCATTTGCCCAGCATGGGCAAGACCCTGGTTCCATCCTTAATATCAAAACAAATGAACAAATGAATGGATGGATGAATGAATGAACCAACCAACCAACAAACCAAAAATGACAGCAGAAGACAGAGTTATATTAGTTACTCTTCTATTGCTGTGATAACACACCATGAACCAGGCAGCTTATGAAAGGAAGGGTTCATTCGGGCTTATACTTGAGGGTTAGGATTTATAACTGCGGGGATAGCATAGCAACAGGTGGCAGACGTGATAATGGGAGTTGGAAGCTGAAGGATCACATCTTGAACCATAAACACAAACAAAAAGAGTGACCTGTGAATAGACATGGCTCTGAGACATCAATGGCTCTTTTCGGTGACATCTTTCTCCAGCAAAGCCACACCTCCTAAACCTGCTCACTGGAGACAAAATATTTAAATGCTGAAGACTGCGGGGACATCTCATTCAAACCAACACACTCCCAAAGCCTAAAAGAAAAAGAAATAAATACCTGTTTGTCATTTGTCTGGTCTTATGACCTTCTGGCTCTGACAGCTATACCCTTCTGTCAAGCTTTTTGTCCTCTCTGAATCTCAGTTTCTTTTGGTATCCAAATTTGGGTTAAATTACATGATGTTTAATGTCTTTGAATACCATGCTGAATTTTGAAAAGCAAAGTAAGGATGAAGGCAGGAGTGTTGTAGAAAATATTTCCACGACACAGGAAGATAGGGAGAAAGAATTGACCTTAGACCATTTTTACAAGAGCCCACTGACTGGAATCAATAGAGAAACCATTTTCTCTTTGAGAAAAGTAACGGTTACTGTCACGACCTCCTCCCTGAGTATTGATCTTTCCAAAGATTGTGATTTATCACTAGAAACCTTGAGAAGAGTCTCCAGGCTGTCATTTAAAGAACATCAAGAGAATGGCCACTAGATATCTATCAATCCTGGATTTCAACTACGTCTGTGAGGGGGATATTTCCTTTCTATCTGTCATACCAGGGTAGGACCTCATCTTGCAGTCAAGAGCCCTAAGGTGAAATAGCGCGCTCCGAGAGGAAGACAAAGAGCTCAAGCTCTTGAAACTCTCTTGTGTGTAATGCAGCAGCGCTCTCTGAGGAGTCAATAAGGACCCAGACTAAGCACTTTCCAGTCTGAGCGATGATACTGTGGAGGGTATGCTTGACTTTCTGGGACAGAAGCCAGTTGGGACTCATGGGGAAAGAGGATGAACAATACTGATAATACTACTCTTTTTTTTTTTAAAAGACTCCTTTAATAGACAAAACTACCTCTTTGGGTTAGAAACTAAACCCATTAAAAAACAGGCTCAGAGATTTGAGCCGCTTGTCCAAGGCAACTGGGCTGACAACCCACGCCCTGGCCTGACAACCGCAAAGCCTGTGTTCCTCCCATTCTGCTCTACTGCTTGTTCCGGAAAACCAAGAGGAACCGAAGGTCACCCTGGAAACCACATTCGTTCCTAAGTCTTAGACAGTTGATCTTGGATTTAAAGTTATAGTCAAAGGGAAAGGAGAAATAAGACGTGAAAACAGGCTGTGGGAATTGCTGAGTCCCACCTGACATACTGTCCGTGCTTGTGGGGAAGAGTGCGGGTCAAGAAAGAAAGCGACAACAGATAGAGTTGGGAGGACATACTGTCATAGGTCTTGTATTTCTCCTGCCTTTATACACTCCAATCCAAGAAGGAGGGGGAAGGCAAAAGACTTCTTTACCAAGATACAAACGACAACAAAGTAATTACCTTCTTAATACCCCAAACATCAAGCAACCACATCCTATTACTTGATCAAAAATCCTATTAATAGCCACACCCGGAGCCAAACCTCCTGTCATACAACATTAAGGAGCAAGAATAGGGCTGACTCTCTGACCTTTACTCAAGGTGGAACAGATCCACTTCTGTGGACTTTACAGGGAATTTTGGGCTTTAACTGTGAATGGAGCCCGGAACTGTGTGTAAAGATCCTTGACGTAAAGGCGCTTCTCATTTAACAGGCACCCTTGAGCTTTTAGCTCAGTGTGAGCTGTTGCTTCTTGGTTGTGGAGGAAAACCACAGTTTCTCTTCACTTAAATCATCCCCATGAGTTCTGGCTTCACTCCAGTCTCACGGGACACCGTGAACTTCCGACTTCAGAATTCGCTTTCCTCCGTCAAAAGCATCTGTGCTCATCCATCTTCTGATCACCAGGCTGAAGTATAATCCCCCTGGAGAGTGTGGATGCGTGCCTGCCTGAGATGGATGCAGGTTAATCACAGAAGACAAGCGCTCCATTGCCCCTGGGCAGAGTTGACCCAGATTCGCTCCGCGTGATTTTCACGGTTCAATACATCAGGGTTAGGGAGAAGTCTGGACACGGAGAAGCTTTGATTCAGATTTTTAGAACCTCACAAGTAACAGAACCTAGTTATTACCGGGCTAAGCGTTGAGATCAGGCTGAGTCCTGTTGTGCTTAAAGGTGGTGTTCCAGCCTGAGCCGAGACTCCATTTTATAAGCAGCTTCGACTACATTTTTGAGGATAGGGGATGGCTCTGGATGACAGGTAATTGGCATCACCTGACTGGTACCCCGTATAGCATAGACTGATAAGTGACTTATTTCTAGGAGCAGAAAGTGTGTCACTCTATAAATTTATCAGGGAAAATTGGAATTGTAGGGACATATTGTTGTGGGAAGAAAGTGCCATGGAAATCAGGTACAAGAACTTATCAGACACTTCAGACCGAGAAAAGGCAGTAACTGCCTTACCCAGACCCCATAAAGAGGAGGACACCTAGCTGTGATATAATGATGACCACTACCAACCTGCCCCCTGACCCCCTGGCATCAAGAAACTACAGCAGAGAAATCTGACTCTCCCAGGTGCCTCGGCTTGGCTTGGGTACTGTCTGTTTGAGCTGCTATCTGCCCGTCTTCCTATTTGCCAGTCTGGAGCTGCTATTGGTTGGTCCTCCGACTAGTTCATCCATGCCTAGTCTTCTTTACTTCTTTGCTTTACTTTGATCCCCCAGCTTATCTCTGACCCCTGCAACCTCGTTTTACAGCAGGGTTGCAGCAGCTTCCCTGCAAAACCCCCAGTTCCCCGTGGTTCCCAATCTTAGCAATATAACTCCCTTTATGTTTCTGTCATCCTCCCTAATTCTCGGTACCTCTAAAACCTCTCCAAGTCTGTGGTAGCCTCTTAACCCCTTAGAGCCATTCTGCAACCTCCCACTCAGATTTACTATGTGATATGTCATGTGTGATCTCAGAGTTATTATTAGTAATTAAAACTGGAATAAAAGAACCTATTTGTTTTGGGCAGATTTAGATTCTCAAGGAAAGTGAAGAGTATCTGGCAAATTGCTGACATCGAAGCTATCATGTGTTGTGAATTTATTGTTACTCCGTAGATTCTGACACACTGGTAAGACACAAATGTGTTTGTCTATGTTTCTGATGTGACACACTCACAACATAAGCGTTAGGGTAGGGATGGTTGTGAAGAAAAGGAAATATTTAAAAGTAGAAGGTTGTGCCAAGGAGAACTTATCTACCTAGGTGGAAACCTTAAGTGCAAGAAGAATGGAGAGGATGCTTGACGTTGTGATGATCAAGTTTAATGGCTTAAATGATAATTTATGCAATAGATCTTCAGATTGGATGCCCCTTATATGTCAAGTACTATCGTAGGTAGCTGTTAGTTGGCAATTCCTGCCAAGCTGAAACAACCCAGCTTGGTGAGAGGCTGGTTAAGGCCCAGGAAATACTAAGTTAAAATATTCTATTGAAGGGAGGCTTGTTAAAACTCAGGAAGTAAACAACTCAGAAGTCTCAGGAAGCCCCTAAAACCACCCATTCACAATGCCCCTTCTTCCCCAAGGCTACATAAGTGATAAGGACTGCTGGGGAGAAAAGACTCTCTGGTCTGTTAAGCTGCCTGCAAGTCCTGCAGAGAGTTCCAGGGTTACAGTTTTGTGAGTCATCACCCATTGGGTTGACTTTTCAGCAATATGCCTGCCTTTGAATGGGTTTTGCTCCTTTAAGTAACCCCTTATTCCTAAGTGTTAAAGTAAACTTGCTGCTTTTCCAAGAATCTTCCCAAGCATTCTTTCTTTGATCTGTCGTCAGCGCCCTATTGGAGGTGAGCGGATGTTCATGTCCTAGCGGGAAAACACAAGAGCATCAGGGGTACCAGACAGATAAGTATTTTCACTGTGGAGCTGGAGTCTAGAAGATGCTTACCAACGGGTATAAAGGTAACTGGGGATATTTACTGAGTATTCACTAAGTGGTAGGCAAAGATGAATTAACATCCAACTCCCGTCCTTTAAGAAGATCATGTCCACAACCGTGATGATAACCATGGGAATAAATGCATTGTAACGTGTAAGTGGAGTGGAAGTGGTAGAAGTACGGACTGTGCTGAGCCAAGGTGTTTAGTTAGAGAAGAAGGGAAATTTGGAATGTAATGGTGAAGAAATAGCAGTTTTTTTTTCAGGACGAGATATTTTGGTATAATGTGCATTATGTAGGGCTGTTTGGTACCTGCAAGTAGCTGCTCAGGGCTGAGGGAAGTCAGTTTCAGTTCAACTGGGGGAGTAAGTTTTAGTGACTAGTGGCCCTGCATTCTGGCTATAATTAAAAAGAAAATATTGTGCATTTCAAAATTGAGGATATATATTAACTTTTTAAAATCACATATGCACAAAAGATACATAGTAGACTGAATCTTTTATAATGTAAACATAAGATTAAAATTATCACTGTCCTTGTCAGTTACAGATTTAATAATTTAGCCGGGCAGAGGTGGCACACGCCTTTAATCCCAGAGATCTGCAGAGGCAGCTGGATCTCTGAGAACAGCCTGGTCTACAGAGGGAGTTCCAGGGCAGCTAGGGCTACACAGAGAAACCCTGTCTCCAGAAACAACAACAATAACAAAATAAGGACAACAAATTTAATGATATCAAGTGGTAGTTGATGGTGCTGACTAGGTTGGGAAGGTTAGTTTATAAAGGGCATTTGGGTCATGCTTTCAGAAGCTGGGTTTTATCTTGTAAATAAAGAAAGCATTACCAAAACATTTTTCAGGTGCAAAATAAGTTTAGTAGCTTTGAGATGTAATAGAATGGGACCCAAGGCAAGGAAACTTATTAGGGACCTCTTTAACACGGTTTGGCATGGAGGGGAAGGAACTAAGTCTAGAAATGTTTGCCAGGCGGCTGGAGAGATGGCTCAGAGCACTGGCTGCCCTTCCCGAGGTCTGGAGTTTAATTCCCAACAACCTCGTGGTGACTCACAGCCATCTTCAATGAGATCTGGTGTCCTCTTCTGGCATGCAGGCATACATGGAGGCAGACCGTTGCATAAATAATAAATAAATATCTTAAAAAGAAATATTTGTCAATATTTTCGGGACTTGGTATGGTAGGTGAAGAAGGAAAAAGGATCTAGAAGTATCTGCATTTTTTTACTGGGGCACAAGTAAGGACAAACTGTTCCCTATTGAGATTTACAATATAGAGGGTATAAAAGTAAATTTAATCAATTCACTTAGTCCAACTATAGTGTTTAGCTGTTGGTCAAATACTAATATGCATATTTCTGGGAAGGAGTATCCTGCCCCCCTTTCTATTGATGAATGTTTTCCCTTTGAAACAGGGTCTCCCTGTGGAACCCCACTGGCCTGGAACTTTCTGTGTAGATCAGGCTGGCCTAGAACTCACAGAGATCCTCCTCTCTGTACCTCCCAAGTACAGTGCTTAAGAGGCTTGTGCCTCTATGCTGGCCCTTGCCCAGGGTCATTCATTAGCATATTAATTATATATGACAGGGGTTTCATTATGACATACACATATATTTTTAAACATTCGTATCTTTTTACCCTACTGTCCCTCTCTCCACTATTACTAACCCATTTCCTTGTCCCAACTAGTCCCCCTTCTGTTTTCATGCATTCTTTGTTTGATTTTTGGCTTTTGATCACCTGGGTAGGACGACAGAGCGGACCCTGTCCGGAGGGGATGGGTGAGCTAGCCCTGCGGGTGTGAGACTGAAAGCTATATCCCTGTCATTCGTCATGTGCTGGTCGGGGGAGGGAAAGATGCCCTCCTCCCCTTGCCACTCAACACCTGCAGCACATGGGGGACCTGACCCAACCCTTCACCAGCTGCAGGGCTCAGGAGAATGGGCCCTGCACCTCTCCTGGGCCGCCCAGTAGAGTTGACCCTGTAGACAGGGCACGGGCGAGCTGGCACTGAGGAGTGAAAGGGGTATAGCTGGCACCTGCCTTCCTCATCTCTGGTGTGGTGCTGGGGGCGAGGGAACGTTGACGGCCCCTCTTGCCCCTAGTGTCTCCAGCTAGTGAAGAAGCTGGCCCTCCCCTTTTCCAGAGCAACACTCTGGGAAGCAGGAGATCTGGCCCCATTCCTTATCGGCCATAGGGTGGCATTGGCAGGAGAGAGATGCCTCTCTTACCCACAATGCCTGAGGCAGGCGGGAGAGCTGGCCCTGCCCCTTGCCAGCTGCAGTCCTCGGGAAAGCAGGCCCTGCATCTCACCTGAGCAGCACAATAGAGCCAACCATATTGACAGAGATGTAGCACAAATTCTAATAGGTATTAATAATAAAAACCCAGCGTCAGATATTAGGGGTGAAAGCTGAGAGATCAGAAAAGCAGTTCAGTCAGTCACTAGAGAGACCTTGGTCCTCTACCGAATCCTCAGACCGAAAGGGCGATCCTGTCCTCAGATTGCATGCACAGGCTGCACCTCAGACAGCACCTCAGTCCGCAACTGTCTCCCCCAAACCTCAGACTACATCCGAGCTCCTCTCTCCTCCCGCTTTATAGTCCTTCCTGTATCCACCTCCCTTGTACTGGGATTAAAGGTGTGGGACTCCCAAGTACTGGGATTAAAGGTATAAGCCACCACCTGTCTGGCCTCTAGTGGCTTATTAGGTCTGCGCTCTGATCTTCAAGCAAGCTTTACTTGTTAAAACACAAACAATATATCACTACACGGAAGTGTGGGTGAGCCAGCTTCAAAGCTGTGAGCATGGGAGAGCAAGCAGTGGCGTGAGCTGGGGAGAGATGCGTCCTTACCCTTTGCCCCTTTACCAGCTGTAGCACTCAGGAAAGCCGACCCTGCTCGTTTCTTAGGCAGCACAGTAGAGCTGATCCTGTCCGCAGAGGTTCAGGTGAGGGGCCCTGAGGGGCTGAAAGTGGGGTAACTGGCCACACCCGCTTTATCTGCCAGGGGTTGGTGAGGGTGAGGGAAAGATGCCCTCCCCCCACACCTGAGGCAGATGAGGGCGCTGACCCTCCTCCTTGCCAGCTTCAGCACTGGGAAAGCGGACAAAGAGACTTATTATTAGTTATGAATGCTTTCCTTTATCTATGCTCATTTCTTGCTAGCTCTTATAACTTAAATTAACCTGTTTCTCTTCATCTACATTTTGCCTTGGGGCTTTTTACCTTTTTTTCCTTCTGAATGGTCCACTTTCCCTGCTTGCTCTGTGTCTGGCTGACTGTGGCTGGCTACCCCAGGCGCCTCCCTCTCTTTCTCTCTTGTCCCCCTTCTCTCTTCTTGCTCCTCCTACTTATTCTTTCTGCCTGCCAGCCCACCTATCCCTGTACTGCCTAGCTATTGGCCGCTCAGTTTTTATCAGACCAATCAGGTGCCTTAGGCAGACAAGGTGAAACAGCAATAGATCTTGACATAATTAAAGAAAGGCAGCATAAACAAAAGCAACACACCTTTACATAATTTAAGCAATATCCTGCAACATAAACAAATGTAACATATATTTGCCTAGTTTAAGTAATAGTCCACAACACCTACAACTTGCCTGAGCTACACAGTAGAGCTGGCCCTGAATGTGTATGTGTGGGAGGGCGCCCTCCCACAAGGATATAAAAGCCAAAGAACTGGCCCCTCCCCTTGCTCTTCACTGCAAGGGGTGAACTAGCAAGCTCAATGCAGGAGAGTGCACCCTGGTGGTGAAGACAGGGGAGAGCTGACTGACTGACCAACCCTGCAGCTACCCAGGTCCAGAACCAGGACTGTGAGTTGGCCCACCCCAACATCCACCCCATCTGTGATCTTTTGGATCACATGAAGGGGCTGGTCCTACAGACCCCAAACTGTAGGATCTCCATGACACAGGGCAACAACAGGATAACCAAGAGGAGTACAAGTGAGGGCCCAGCATCAACAGTGCAGCAGAAACAAGAGGCTGGAGCAGACCAATGACTCTTTGCAATGAACACTTGCACAAAAAGCTACATGGATAAAAGAGTTTGCTGCATGACTCACTGTGTCACACTGCAGCTTCCATGAGGTTTTTCCTTTTTATCCCTTTCTTTTTCTCTCTCTCGATTTTTATTTTGTTCTATTTTTTGATGGGGGGAGGTTGCAAGGGCAGAGGGCAGACATGAAGGGATAGAAATTGAATGGGATTGAGATGCGTGATGTGAAAGACACAAAGAATAAATAAAAGAAGGTTAAAAAAGAGTTTCTTTTAGTTGTTTATGCCAGGAGGTGTTGTGGTTCAATACCAAGGTTATTACTCATGCTTTCGAATTGTTGAACTATTTCCCTTCTAGGCGTGCACTGTATGCCAGAGAAAGTGAGATATACTTGTGTAATTCTTACCAGTAATAAAATTTATCCCATGTGTGTCTGTGTGTGTGGTGTTGGAAATGTGTCCAGGAAATGTGTCTCATGAGACAGGCATGGAAGGACCCAAGTTCAGGGCTACGATTTCATTTCTTCTGGGGAGAATGGGAGCTTCTGCAGTAGCGATTGGGCCCTGGGGAGTTAGAGGAGCCTCTCCTGCAGAACTGGTGGAAGAGAGGCCAGAAAGCTTAGCACAATTTCTCAAAGTTTTACTGCTTTTTTGTGTTGGTTCATTTCCTCAAGCCAAAGCCTTCTTATTAGACAGATACAAGTCTTCTATCTACTGTCGTTGTGACTTTGGGCAGGAAAGCTCAGCTGTCTCTCCTGCACATAGAAACACCAGTGAGGTTTTTTTAGGGACTCATTATGACATTACTTATAAAGTACCTTGTCCAGAATGGTCATGGAAGCCATATCTTTGACTCTTAAGATGTATTTGTTCTTGCCTATACTTCCAGTCTACAGATTCCGCAGGATGAATACAGTACAAGTGTTCCGTTTATTGAGATTCGTGAAAATTTCTCTTCACTAAATTGAGTTTGCTTAATATCTTAAAAATGATACCTAAATATCTCAAATATTTAGATCTAAATATAAAACCTAAAATACTATCTAAAAAGAATGAAGGGCACCGAAAGAAAGTAGACATAGCATGTTTGTGATTAAAGTAATTCTAGCTGGAGAATAAATCTTATTTGATGATGATCAAAACATCTCCAATGGAGCTCATCTCTCTCTTCCCTTCCTCCATTCAGCCAGCTCTACTCATTTTCCAAAACCCAGGTTAACATCATCTTCTAAAGGAGTCTTTTCTGTCTGTGACCAGGTCATCCTTGATAACGTCAGCATTGTCCGAGTGCTGAAGGACATCTCCGGGGACAGCAGTCACATTTCACCTGTCAACTGGCTGGTGACTCTAGAGTTGTCCGATAGGTGACCCTTTCTCTTTGTCATGGCATGTATTACATTGCATGTAGCCATTGGTTCTTTCCTTCATATCGTTTCATATCAAGAGTGAGAGCCACATCGGAGCTTTTCCCTCTAGTGCCTGCCATAGTCCTTAAACGTTGTCAAGGGAATGAGCAGGTGGGTGGAGGAATAAAAATAGGTTGTGAAGAAAATCACAACCACGTGATTAAATGTTTTTCTCTTATCGACTGCTCGTTTTTTGTCATACCTCCATCTTTCCTCAATACTGAAAGTGGCCTCGCTTACTGTGTAAGTGTGGAACTTGAGACACTTGTGAATTCCGCAGCTCCATCTTCAGGCTGCGTTTGCTGGAGTCATAGCCAACAAGGGAGACAGTGGCTTTGCCTTCTCATTAGCATTTTTCATAAGTTGTTTGATAGGCTCACAAAGCCAGGATTGCAAATTTAGAGATGAGTCGGTAATATCTCGACTTCCTCTTGAGTAGAGATTATTCATTGCATCACAGATTTCTATCTGTGCGCCCACGAAGTTTTTATAGGGTAGCCCTATAGCTTTAACCCTCTCCCTACGGGCAGTTCCTGTGCGGGCATGTGGCTAGCAGAAGGTAACTTTTGTTCAGTCTGTTCTCTCTACTCTGCGTAGATGCAGAGTCTCTCTTGCTTCTGCCATCGTACTGTGCACCTGAGCTTCTGGCTGACTTGTCTGTCTCTTTTTCCCATATTGCCTGTAGCTGGGATGACAGATGTGTGCCACCACATCTGGCTTTTTACGTAGGTTCCAGAGATCACACTTAGGTCATCAGGTGTGCAGCAAGTACTTGCATCTCCCAGTTCTTTATTTTTCTCTTCATGGTTTCTTTTTTCCCTGTAGCTATCCCCCACCACAACGGTCCCACGTTATTTATCCATTACTCTCTAACTAGAACATCGGCACCATTTTACCAGCTTTCATATTTACACTGACAAATCAAGAAAGAAAAAGCCCATGCCAAACCAGACTAGACGCTTCAAGTCCTCCAGGGACGCTTCTGTATTTGTTGGACATCATTCATTCAACAGGCTCCTATTTTAACTCAGTCTTTACTGTGTGCTGAGGATGTCGGGAGCAAAGAGATAAAGCCCACAGTGTGGATCTTTTGTGTCAACTTTAGGTGGGCTACAGTGTCCACTTATTTGATCAAACACTATTTTGGGTATTTCGGTGAAAGTGTTTCTTGACATAATTTATCTTTAAATAAATGGACTTTGGGTAAAACAGGTTATCCTCTATAATGTGAGTGGGTCTCGTATACAAGTTGAGGGCTTGAAGAGAGTGAAGGAAGGCTGCCAGCAGAGAGCCTCAGGGTGGGGATGTCAGTCCTTCCGGAGACCAGCCTGCTGGGCTTTATCAGCAGATCTCAGATTCAGTAACCCTCCACAATGGTGTGAGCCAGTTGCTTGAATAAATGAGTGCACACACACAGTATCTGACATGACAGCTTGATTTACAATTTCTCAGCCTTATGACGATCTGGAGGAGGTCCACATTCAATTCAAATGGACTTTGAACTTTGCTCCTTTCCCAGATATATACCACACTGTTCTCACTGCCGTCCAAGTGTGTGACTGCCATACTTACTGTTACTTATACAGTCATAAGGGTAAGCAACCAATACAGTGTACTGAGCATGCTGGAAAATGAATTACATTGCAAAGTTATGCAATTTGGAAGTCGAGGTGTGTTAAATTCACTTTGATTTACAGTATTTTCATTTATAACAGGTTTATTGGGATATAGCCCCATCATAAGTTGGGGACCACCTCTTTGCCTTATTGGTTTCATTTTGGGAAAGCTCTGTTCTCAGCATCTCAGGGCCCTGAAAACAGACATGTAAACAATTAGAATCCAGTGGGGAAGTTGCCCTCAGTGGCAAGTTTACATCTGTCTTCCTTCACCACAGGGGAATATGTCCTAAAAGCCAGTGGACTCCAGAAACTGGAGAGTACCAAACTCTAAGCTTGCTTATCTATAAAATGTTTAAATGAAAATTAGGCATAGTAACAGGCTATCAGCAACAGTAATAAAACAATTATAATAGACCGTAATAAAAACTATACGAATACCTCTATCTTTCAAAATGTTTTATTGGACTTTCACCTTTTCACCAAAAGGAGGCGCTTTTTAACATCAGCTCAGCAGAACTGAGTTAACCGCATAACCGCTCCTGCCCTTGGGGGCTGTTGCTAAGTAAGATAGGGATGTTTGAACACAAGCAGTGGGCTCAGTTTGCTACTATGCAGATGAAGGGGGGGGAGTATATTCAGAGTGGATGTGCTAGATAAAGTGATTCACTCCTGGGCGTGACAAAGCACTACAGTGTGAGATCTTGTTACCATGTTTGAGAGAGTGCAGTTTAAAACTAGTGAATGAATTTTTCTTCCTGCAATTTTCCATTTAGTATTTTCAGATTGTGGTTGAACTTGGTAAGCTAGAACTGTAGACCTGTGGATAAGGAGGGACTATAAGTAAAGTGTGGTTAGGGGCTCGAGCGATGACTCAGAGAGTTAAGGTGCTTGCCGCCAACCTTCACAATCTTAGCTGGATTCTCAAGACCCACATAGTAGAAAGAGAACCTAGTCTTATGAATTGTCCTTTGATGTCCAGATTCACACACACACACACACACACACACACACACACACACACACACACACACACAGAGATACACACATACAGATACACACAGACATACACAGAGACACACACATACATACAGACACACACAGGCACAGTCACACAGACGTGAAAAACAAAAAATAAAAAAAAAACCCTGTGGTTAGATGATAGACCAGAAAGCATTTATTCCTCTGAGGATACTTATAAAAGCTTTCGGGTATATTCAAAGCAGCCTTTACTTCAAACCCAGATGAAACTAACCTGATCCAAAGGTGAGAACTGGAGGGAGTCACTGGTGAAGGTACCGCCTTCACACAAACACCCAGGTGTAGAATAGCCCGTACTGGGGAGCATCCCGGGGGACTGTCTCATGTTGGATACTTGTTAAAAACAACTGACACTTAATACGCGCTGCTCAATGTCTTAAACCCATTGTTATCTGGAAATGGGGGTTTACTCTGATAGCGATGATTGCATAATGAAAATGACCGGGCTCCTTAAAGAGGAAGAGAACCAGCGGCCATTAAAATAGGGAGTCATTTGAGAGCTGCTGCTCCATTTTCTGAAAGAAGTTTCAGAGACAAAGGTTAAAAATAGATCCAGAGAAGCAAACGATAGGTGAGCGCGGGGGGGGGGGGGAACCTACATCTGCAGCCTAGAGACTGATTACAATAGAAAGAGGACGCTCTTAACCTAATTGTGCTGCACGAACCGTAATTAGGCTAAGAGAAACGTAGAGTGCTATCGTTTCAAGGACAGCTAGGTCTGTATGAGATTTCAAAGTGGAGGTGTTAACCGGGGCACGAGCATCACGTTGAGAGACTCAGTCGTCCTGAGGCTGATGGACCGCATAGCGTGAGGTTGAAGGAGTACTTCTGTTAGCTGGCCTCCCTTTGAGCGCCTGACCCTCCACTCAGGTGCCCGGTATCTCGCCCACATGAAGTGTTTTCTTTTGCTGGGCTCCATTTCATCTGGTTTTGTTCCATGTCCTCTAGCAAAGATTGCTTGGCAACTCTAGACAGATCCTTTAAGCCAAACCCTTTAAAACCTAAACTCACAAAGAAGCCATTTTTAATACTCCAAAATATATTGAATGAAACTTATAACCGCAAATTTACATGATTTTGCCTTACTTACGTTATGTGGCTGTGTCCTCAGAGCCTGTGGCTTATAGAAAAGGACTTTGCTTAGTAACCCACTGTCAGGTCCAAAAGAAACTGGGGACAAATGGCTCCCTGTGGTGCTTATAAGCATACCAAAGCCCGTGATGGCTTCCAGGTTCCCTCAGTGTCTCATCTACCTGTTACAGAGTCCACACTGGCTTCCTGGCTCCTCTCAGCTCCTCTCATCCCACCCTGTCCCCTAAACTTCACCTCACAGGCTTCCCTTCCCCCTTTCATATCTACAGAACCCTGCCAGTTTGGCCATGCACTCTCTTGGCCCTCTCTTCTCTTTGCTTTCTCTCTCCTCTTCCTTTCTTGCTCTCCTCTTCACCATGACTCAGCTTAGCCTGCTGGTAATATTTAGTCTACTACTTTCTCTCCCTGCTCTGGACTCTTCCAGATGCCTCTGGCTGTACTGTCCCTCATATCTAGAATAAAAACTTGCCCTTCATCATGCCTTGGGGCGGTCATGTCCTCACTTCATATATCTGGTGCTGAAACCCTCGCTTTATACACCTCTGTCCTGTGGAGATTGAAGGGAGATTCGGTTTACTTCAACTGTTGAAACTAGGAGTGTGTCTTATGTCTATTAAGCGAGTAACTCAGGGCTGGGATGAAGCTGTAAATGCCTGGAAACCAACTTGGTCATCAACTCTGAGTTCATTTTATCAGTGTGAAGATTTAGACTTGATGGCAACACAATGTGCAACCAACTGGCTGTTGGCCATGGGCACTTAATCTTAGTCTTAATCTCTCAGTCTTCGTTTGTATAATGAGGATACAGGAACTGTCTGCCCATCTGGGCAAACTTTGAGGACGTGAAAGGCAATATATGTGTGATAAGCTCTTGGCATTCAAAGTCCATGATGCGATTGCTAGCCTTATCTTATCCTGTCTTGTACTCTTCCCCTAAACGAACTCCTTGCTTCATCCCAGCTGACAGGTGGGACATCTCACATGCGCCCTGCTGTTGCTTATCTCTCCCCCCCCCCACCATGGAATCCTAGTTCACATTTTTCTGCTGGTCTAAGCGACTTTGAAAACCTGGATAAATCCCTAGACTTCCTGTCACCTCCCTGAACTATCTCAGCTTTTAAAACAATGTCTCTTTCCTGCCAAATCTTTTGTATTTTAAATATGTTTTGTTGGCATATAGTTATTTTCACAAAATAATGAGTTTCTTACACACACACACACATACACACACACACACTACTCGAATCCTTCACTTCTCATTGCCCTCTCTTGTTTCTCCTTCTCATCTATACTAGTCCCTTTCCTCATCCCAAACAGTTCCTTTTCTTTCGTGCTTTGAAAAAAAAAATCTAGATTTGTGTATAAGAGAAAACGTAGTATTTGTGTTCTTGCCGCTGGCTTATCCTGTGTGGCATGGCGTTTTCCCCGTTTCACCCACTCTTCTCCAAATGTTGGTATTTCATTCTGCCTCATGTATAGGCCATGTTTTCACTATTCACTCATCTGATGGTAGACATCTAGGCTGATTCCACAGCTTAGCTATTATAAATGCTTCTGCCTCAAATGTGAGCATGGGTGTCTCCCCACTGGATGGTGACTGCGATTCCTTGGGTGGGTTTCCCCAGTAGTGTAGCGGGATCATTTAATGCCTCTAGTTTGGATCTTATTTATTTCTACATGGCTGTGCTAGTTTACATTGCTACCCACAGGGCGCAGGTTACCCCTCTGACACCTCATAAGCACTTAGCTTAGCTCCTTAGATGCTGAATTTTATGCACAAAACATAATATTGCAATTTTACTTCCTACTGATTCTGCTTCTTTTTCATGAGTTTCTTCAACTGGACTTTGCCATGAGTCTGGAAGGAGGAAGGAAGAAGGCTGTGGTGCTAGGAATTCCTTCCTGGACAGAGCGGAAACTTGGAAGACTCTGTGGTCCTGGGTGGAAGAGGCAAAAAGGGAGGCAAAGTTCAGGTAGAGAACACCCCGCCCCCAGCTCTGCACTAGCAGGCAAATGTGTGTCGGTTGTTTTACATTTTCCCCCTCTTCTAAACAGACAACCTGAATATAAACACATTCTGTCTCCTAGCAGTGATGAAGAACCAACTTAGGCACGGTTTCGTTCCCATTGTTGATTTCACTTTTGCGCATTGGGGAGAATGTGGTGAAGGATTCCAAGTCAGCCAACTGGCATTGTTCTCCAAAACGTAGATGATCTTGGGAGGCAGATGCCTCACTGAAAACTAAAATAAAAAAATCATATCTAAATAGTTTTCTTCTGAAACTGTTTCTTCTGAGCTCTGACTTTCTATCTGAGTCCCTCTCAGGTTGTTCGGTGCGTCTGCTGTGTCTGGATGAAGGCTCGGCTTTTTATGATAACTTCTAGAGGTGCATACTCCCTCTGCCGCGGGTCAGTCAGACAAACTCCTCCCTCACTGTCCACTGGCTTTATTCTCTCTTCCAGGAGGCCCGCCGTCATGAAATTCTCCTCTGATCCTTCCAGATTCCTCTCCTGAAATGACATACTTCTCAAAGCTCTCCTGAAAAACACAATTTTCAAAACTGCTTTCAGTGACCTGTTGTTGGCCCTGAGAGCCCACATGCTCACTGAGGGACTGTTCGATGCTGGGGCTTCGGCTTCTTAATGAATCACCACACTCATGCATTAATTAATATAGGCTTTGTTTGCTTGTCTGAACTCTGGATAAGTTCTAGCTGTTTTTGACACATTTCCAAGGCCTAGATAAAAAAAAGTTTAAAATGGTAATTTGAAAGGGCAAGCTTCCAATCTCTATAAACAGGCAAGACGGTGCACAGGCTATTATTACATTTCCTTGTGACCAGTGCTGTGAAACAGCCTGCACAATTGAGCCCCCAGGGACACACTCAGCTCATACTTAGACTCAGAACAACTGAATCAATATTCTACATTAGTCTGCAATTTAGGGGCTATTGATGCTGAGTTCAGAAATCTAATTAGCGGTTTACTATTCAGGGACTAACAGTGACTTATTCCACTTCCAGTTCACCTGTGTCTGGGTTCAGTTCTCAGTCTTGATTTCCATCCTGACCATAGCACTCTGCTGTTGGGCCCCATATTGAAATGTACCAGAAACGGAGGGCACAAAGAACTCAAAATGACCTTTAAGTAAAATGCGTAGGTCCCTACATTGTCACTAAAGAGGTGCCAGTAAAATTCACTGTCAATAGTTACGGAGGACGTTTGCCATGTGTTTTTCCAGGGGCTTCTCTCATCCCTGGCTCCACGTGGCTATCATGACTACGAAATATAAAATGTCATTGATACATTGCTCTTGAGTCATGGGAAGTCTGGATGATGTAATGTTACTGTGCTTGAAACCAGGTCTCAGGGGAACAAAAGTTGATGTCCATGGCTAATTTACAAGTCAGCAAGAAGAGGAAGTTTTCATCTTAATAGTTCTGTACATCATGTGGCCACCTACTGTGTAGGCCTGCATTGCTGCCTGAGAAACACATCACAGTGTCTGTGCACCCAGGCAACTGGGCATTGAAAATGCTGGACATGAACTTTGGAATTGTGCAGCTACATGTGTTCGCAAATGATTCACTCTTGGCGACTGCATTGCTGTCTTTGTACTAACATTCAATCCATAATATGCTTAATGGTCTATTCGTGTGTTTAAATGCTTGTGCTAGCTTCCCAGTGCTGGGACAAAACACACCAGAGAATCCCATTAAGGAAGAAAACTATGTTTTAGCTCACCGTCTCAGAGGCTTCAGTCAGTTTCAGTGTTTTGGGGACACAGTAAGACAGAATATCATGGTAAGGGGAATTTTGTGGGGGAGAGGTCTTATATCATAGGGATCAGGAAATAGAAAGGACATGGAAGATAGGGGTCATAGATTCGCTGTAACCTTCAAAGGCATGCTCGCAGTAACCTGCTTTCTCTAACTAGGCCCAAGGGCCTGACGTGGTGACACATGCCTGTAATCTAAGTACTTGGAAGGTAGAGGTGGAGGATCATGAATTTGAGGTCATTCTTGGCTACATAGCTAATATGAAGCTGTCTTGGGCTAAAGAAGAGCTTAAAGGAAGAAACAGAGAAAGAATGAGAGAAAGAAAGAAAAGCAGACAGAAAGAAAAGCTAAGTTTAATCTTGAACACAACCGGAAAGAGAAACAAGTTTTCTCATAGCAAAACAGTAAAGATCAGGAGATGGGGATAAAGATCTTTAGTGCTCCAAGTTCTCTGATTATAAGTTAAGTTTTCACTGGAGATTTAGGGGGAAATTCTCAAATAAAGACTGAGAAAATTTACCAGTCATAGACCTCCTGTAAAAGACCTTCAAAGGAGCTGCTTAAATTGAACTTAGGAAAGAAATGTAGTACAAGAAGCAGATGACCCCAAAATTATACTTTGATGTTCAAGTAAATTAATAGTATGAAATTTATAGAATTAAAATTCACTCATTCATTCATTTGCCTGTTTGTCTTTTGAGACATAGTCTGTCTATGTAGCCCAGGCTGGCACAAAATTTGTTATACATCATAGGCTAGCATTGAACTCATGATCCACCACCTACCTGTCTTGGCTTTATGGGTGCTGGGATTACAGGCAAGTGGTTCCATTGTCTGATTCTACAATGTTACATTTTGTAATGTAGCTGTGGTGGTTTGAATGAGAAATGTCTCCCATAGTCTTGGGCATTTAAACACTTGGTCCCCGCCCCCAAAACAAACAAACAAACAACAACAACAAATCACTTGGTCCCCAGTAGGTGATGCTATTTGGGGGAGGTTTAAGAGATGAATTGTTGGAAGAAGTATGCTTGTGGAGCACTTTGAGAGTTTAAAGCTCTCTCT
This sequence comes from Ondatra zibethicus, assembly GCA_004026605.1. Taxonomy (NCBI): domain Eukaryota; kingdom Metazoa; phylum Chordata; class Mammalia; order Rodentia; family Cricetidae; genus Ondatra; species Ondatra zibethicus. Next base: position 50,999 of record PVIU01002039.1, read on the forward strand.
CTCTCTCTCTCTCTCTCTCTCTCTCTCTGCTTAGCACCTGTAAAATAGAACAAAGCTTGACTTTCAGCTTTCTGCTCTTGGGACCAAGCCTGCTGTTTGCTGTCACGCTGCCATTAGGGATGCTGATTCTCCAGAACCATAAGCTAAATTAAACTCTTTATTCTAAGAGTTGCCTTGTTGAAGGTGTTCTATTGCAGCAACAGAAAAGCAATGAACACAGAAAGAGACCACTTAATGAATTAGTGTCTGATTTTTAAACCAAGGCACAGCAGAAGAAATGAAATGAAATCTCTTATAAAATGTAGAAGAACATGTGAAGGGGAGTTTGCTGTAGCTGTCAGAACTGTAAGCACACAATGTCAAAGAAAGGGTGTTCTAGCTTTGCAGGTCTGGGATATGAAAATTCTGGGACATACAATAATGTATTAAGATCTTTATAAACATCTAGTGACACTGTTCTGGTTTCTTCATCATTGACTTTGCAGATACCTATGTCTGAGAGAGGGATCTGGGTGTCTGAGGCCTTCCCCACCATGTTAAGGACTTGGCATGAGTAGTCTTTTGATGGAGGAATTAGCCAGCCCCAGGTACTTTTGATGCACAGTTTTGATGGTTGGTCTTTGCTGAAGGAAGGCTTCAGGTCCAGAGACATTCCATGAATAAGATGACTCACAGAGAGCAAGGAGCTGAGAGGGACCGTGTTCCGTACAGTTAGCCGCAGCTGTCGTTACCCAGGGAGGCTGAGAAAAGCTGACTCGAGGAGTGGCAGAAATGATACGGCTGCTTCTAGAAATAAGAGTGCTGTCATTACCAACAGCCACGTGGGGTCTGGCTTTCAGAATTTTCCTTAGGGGTCTTTAATGGAACACAATGGGTAGCACTATTGAGCAGCTGTTAATGCCCGTCTCTGCTGCTCTGACTCCTAAGGCAGCCTATAAAATCAGCCACTCAGAGAGACCACACCAAGTTCACTGGTTTACAGAGGGACGAAATGCTGAGCATCCGAGTCTCATTGCTGAGACTGTAAGATCTGGTGAGCAATGGGCCATAGCTAATTAAATTTGGTACCACCTACAGCTTTGAGCTCCCCAGGTCTGATGTGTTCCACAGTTTTCAGAGGCTCATTCTTGCTTTCCGACGTCCAGGACCTCCCCACTAGCGAAGAACTCTCTAGAGCCCTGGAAACCCAGGACCCCAGAACCCTATGCTCCAGTGGTCCCACTCCTCCTGTTTTGGATTACGGTGCGGTCAGTGTGTGCTATTCGATGGCTGAAGCAGGACAGAGAGATGGGTTCTTTCACAAAGGAGAGGACAGAGGAGCTTAGGCAGAAGGACCATCATATCTATTGTCAGAGGTCCCTCAAAGTGTGTCCCATAGGTCAGGATACAATGAGGGTTGGTTGGCATGTTGGGATAAGTGGAGTCAGTGTTTAGATACACCATATTTTAAAAAAATAAGTTGACTGATATCTGGTTATTTCTAAGTTGCCCTATTGCGAATAAAACCACCACAAACACTCATTCATGTTATATTGCTTAATATTCCAAAATATGAACAAATCAGAATTCATCCATCACCCATGGAGAGAATCACAACTCCTCCTTTCCCCTTATTATCTTAAATTTGCAATTAAAATCCATCTTCTTGGGCACAATTGCTGAGTAGCGCCTTTTAAATAAAGAAGAGTAATAGTATTTGATTGTGATAAAAAGCCACAGAACTTTTTCAGTTTTTTTAACCTTCGAGATAACTTTAGCTTTAAAAACTATTTAATTTATTTATTAGTACTATGTATGCATATAATCTTGGAAAAGTATTACTGTAGGCTAAGCTTTGAAATTGTTGGGGACAATATTTCAGCCAGCGAGGTGGTGTAGAAGGTAAAGGTGCTGGTCACACAAGCCAGACTAACCTTAGTCTCATCTGTTAAGTAAGGTAGGAGAGAATCAACTCCACAAAGTTGTCCAGACTTCTGCAATGCATCATGACATGTGTGCCCCCAATTATATAATGAATGAAAAACTGTTTTTTTTTTTTTGTCAAAAACTGCGATCCAGTATTCAGTAAGGAGTAGCTTCCTGTCTCTCCCTTTCCTTTGGTCCTAAAAGTCACTCTTTGCTGTCTTCCTTAGTGGACTTGCCCATTTTAGATGGTTCATAGAAACAGAATCATATACCATGTGGTCTTCTATACATGGCTCCTTTATCTTAGCATGATGTTGGCAAGGTTCATTTATAGTGTAACTGGTATTCCCAGTGGTGGAGTATTAACTTACGTATTAAATCTCTCGAACTTCCATCCTCTACAAACTCCAGTGTTGAAGCCCAGCTTCTTAGTGTGATGGTATTAGGGACTAGGCCTTTGATAGAAAGATTATGTTTAGATGAGTTTACAATAGTGAACAGGCCATTATAGAATTAGTGGCCTGATAAGGGAAGCAGGCACTAGAGCTCATTATGTGTTGGGTGTTTTGCCTTTGTGTATGTTTGTATACTACACGCATGATTGATACCCAAGGAGTCCAGAGGAGGGTGTTGGATTCCTTGGGACTGGAGTTCCATGTGGTTGTGAGCTGCCATGACGGTGCTAGGAATCAAACCCAGGTCTTCTGGAAGAGTAGCTAGAGCTCTCAATCCCTGAGCCATTGTTGCAGTCCTGAGCTTCCTCGCTTTCCTAGGTGAAGATAAAATGGTGGTGGTGGTGGGACATCTGCTAGCCAGGAGCTGTATTAGCTGCAACCTTAATCTCCCATCGCCCCAAACAAAGAGAAACAATATACTTATTCTCCACTTACTTCCCCTATGTGTCCTCCCAAATTCATGACCCCTTCTTTAAATATTACTCTTACATATATATGCATATGTATTAAGGATATATGTATGTGTGTGTATACTCACATACATACCAACCTGCTGAATCCATTGAACCTTGCCTGTATGTACATATGCCCTGGGCTGACCACTTGGGATTGGGAAAAACTACGCCAAGCTCATCTGTGGATGGAACTGGTTCTTCTCTTCTCTCTATTGACCACTAATTACTCTTTATCTAGGGCTGGGATCTTGTGGAATTCCCCTCTTCCATACTAGTAGGTCAATTGGTGTCATAATGCCTGTCTTGTTAACATAGCCATATTGTTGGGTTCAGGGGGGTGCCTTTTCCTTGCCGTGTCTAGGGGACACTCTCTAGCCATAGGCATCCTGGTCCTCTGGCTCTTGTAATCTTTCTGTTCCCTCTTGCTTGGTGTTCCCTGAGCATTAGCTATAGAGGTCCTGTTGCAGATGTACAAATTGGGATTAGGTACCACATGGACATTTACTCTCTGCATTTTAGCCATTGTACATCTCTCTGGTCATCTCCATCTGCTGTAAGAAGCGGGGTTGAAGATGGAGCGGAGGCTACTACACTTACCATGCATTGCCAGTTCACTTCTACTTTATTTTTTAAGAGCAGTTTCTAGTTCACAGAAAAATTGATTGGAAAGTAGAGTGTTGCCGCAGACATCATTCCTTTAGGGACTATTAATATTCAAATGTGTAGACACACTGCATTTTATCCATCCATTTGTCAATTGACTGATGTGTTGTCTGCTTCCGCCTTTGCTATTGTAAATGATGCTGTTTGGTTTTTAATAAATTGTGTGTGTGTGTATGCATTCACATATTCAATTTGCATAGGCACATGCATACCAAGGTGCATATGTGGAGGTCAGAGGTCAAGCATCAGGAGCTTGTCCTCTCCTGCCACCTTATGGGATCTGCATACTGAAGAATCCTGCCAGGCCTGTTTAGCTTTTTTGAGCCTGGATCTCATGGTGTAGCCCAGGTTAGCCTTAAATTTCCTATGTATTCCAGATTGGCCACAAACTGGCGGTCCTCTTGCCTTAACTTCTGGAATACAGGCACTATAAGTAAACACCACCACATTTGTCTCTACATATAAAATTTTCTGTTCGCATGACTTTTCCTTTCTCTTGGATGTATACCCAAGGATAGAATTTCTAGGTCATATGTTAAGTCCATTTTTAACTTCCTGAGAAACAGCTAAACTGTTTTCTGATGTGGCCTCACCATTTTATATCCCTACCAGCAGTATTAACTTGCCCATTTGGGGAGGTTCTTTTTTTTTTTCAATTTTCATTATATATGTTTATTGAACATTATATTGTGTTATATAAGGACATTTCCACACAAGTATATATTGTACCTTGAGCAGATTCCACTCCATAAGCCTCAACCTTCTTTCTTCTTCCCCACCTTTCACCACTTCCCTTTGCTCACCCCCTAGATAATTTTGCTTCTAACTTAATTCGATAGGTACGCACATGATTTTTACATGTCTACGTAATGTCTAGGAACCATATGTGAAAGAAAACATGGTATTTGTTACTGATATGGGCTTAATTCACTTAAAGTGATTGTCTTCATTTTCATCCATTTTCTTTCAAATGAGATTTGTTCTTTATGCCTGAAAAAGATTCCATTGGACACATATACCACATTTTCTTTATCCATTCCTTTATTTTTTGGCATTTAGGTTGGTTCCAAAACTCAGCTATCAACATTGATGTGCAAGTACCTCTGATATCTTTTGATCTCATTATGAGATCCAGATACATTCTAAGTTGACTTAAAATCCTGTGGATAAATACCCAGAAGTAGCAAAGCTGGCTACATGCTAGGTCTGCTTTTAGTTTGAGGACCTTCCATATATCCTCACCACCATTTGTTGTTGCTTTTTCACTGACTGGCACTCTGACTCTCTAGGTCGCTTTAATTTGACTTTCTCCAACACTTAGTAAGGTGAAGTATTAATCTAATTAACCTTTATAAATAAAAAAATATGGAGTCAAATATTGGGGTAAGAACCTAAAAGATCAGAACAGGGAGCAGCTGCCAGTTGTTTCCTCCCTCTCTCATTCTTCTGTCCAAGAAAGCCAACATCCTCTCTCTGCCCCGCCTTACTACTTCCTGTCTCCTCTCTTTGCAGTCCTCCAAACCTCTCTGGTTAGCTAGTGGCTAGCTCTTCCCTCTGACTCCAGGCAAGCTTTATTTGTCAGAACACAATCAAAATATCACAAAATATTTCCCCCTTTCTGTCTGAATAAAAAGCAAAGGTTTTAGCTCACATGGTAAGACTATATACAATGAGTACAATAACTATATACAAATATAAAGAAGCAATAATTACATTAACAATGTCTAGTCCATTTGCATTTGACAAATTCAGAGAAAATACTCCATATCTATCCTATCTTGGTGAGTGCAAAGTGTACTTAACTCACTTTCTATCCTAACTTGTATTATCAACCCAAAAATATGTCTCTCAACCTTATGTCTCACACCGCTTTTGTGAGTTTCTTTTCTGAATTTGTTAACAAGGAAAACTATAACTATCTAGACTTCAACTCCATCAGAGATCTGAGAAGGATATCAACTGAGTAAACAGGAAGTGCAGAACAAATGACTTCCAAAGCTAAGAAATGACAGAAACATCTGACTGCCTGGACAGTCACACAAGGTTCCTCTGTAAAGTTGGGGCCTCCATCTTTGGCCTACAGGCCTAGATAGACTTTTATGTGAAGCAGAAATTTTGAAGACTGTCCTGCCTTGTCTTGGCAAAGTTTGACAGTCACTTTCTTTTGTATCCTGCTTGCCCAATTTGAATAAAATACAATTGAGGCAAGGACAGCTTCTTGCCCAGTGGGTAACTTGCCACAAAAAAGCAAACTCCATATGGAGGTTCTTTGATGCCCATCATCTTCTCTGAAGTAGATTGATGCTGCCAGGACCAGACATGCTTCATTGTCATGAAAAAGAACCTTATGTTATTAAAACATCTTGAACGCCATATTCTGTAGCTCTCTGAAATGTTTGAAGACCACCTGTCTATATAAAATATATCTGTTTGACCTTGAAAACATATCAAACAACACTACAAGTTTGATTGTAATAGGTGACAGACTACTAACCTGCATTTTTATTGTCCTAAATAGTTTGAAATAATAACTTTCAAGGACTAGAAATTTGCATTACACAGTTAAATGAGCTGTATAGTACAATACCTTGAACAAAAGTAAAAATGTATGTACAGCATGTTCTAATCAAAGTAACCTTAAGTTTGTAGCAATATACAAAAATATATTAAACAAGAGTAGAAACATATATACAGTATAGCAAAAATAACCTCAAATTTGTATCAATATATAAAAATCCATACCAATGCAAAATATTTAAGACTAGTAGTTGCTCAAAAGTTGATTAAATGATCTACTTTTTTATCCTATTTCTATATCCTCCCTTTTTCTTTTCAGAACAAGATCCCTGAATCTAATCTCCTTTGTTTAGCTTTTTTCCTGACTGTTATCAATAACAACTTCTAAACAACCCACTAAATGATGAGAAATATCCATAACCCTGAAAAAAATTGTAAAGTCCTGGGAGAGCTGTATCATTTGTTGTCAAGTCTCTGTGTAATGGGAAAGTGCAGGGCTTATCTCGAGTCCTGGGTAGAGTAGTCTGTGAACCTGGATCATCTCAGCTAGCCACAATGAAATTGTCCTGAGCAGTTTGTAGTCCAAAGCTCATCTTTGAGTGGTGTTATTTAGCTTAGTGGAGTTATCACAATTCAGGTGGAATCATCGGTGTGGTGCCCCATCCTCCTTTTGGAGACTTCAGAGGTTACTGTTAGATCATGGTTCACTGCAGAAAACTTAAACATTTTAAATGTCGTATGTAGCAGTTCTCAAAGAGGTTAAAGAACCATAATTTGTTATGTACATCAAGAGTACAAAAACTTAATTTCTAGTTAGCTGATAGAGACTCAAACTTTCTAGAATGAGTTAGTATTCTATATGACCCCTAATATTATGAAAAAAGTGTAATATGTATATATTAATATTGTAAATTTTTAAGATAATATTTACACCTTAAGAAAGGTTTTAAGGAGTCAAAATAAAGCCAAAGAATTTTGAGATTAGTGGCAATAGAATAGTCCCTTAATTTTGGTTTGTGTTCTGTCCCATATCAGATGGCTTTTCTGACATGAGACAGAGATTTTGGATTTTTCTTTTTAATAAGCATGCTTGGGTTTAGAGAAAAAGAAAGTCACACTTCAATTCTAAAGCCAGCTTTAATTTTTAATTGAACTGGTAATACAAAAAGACCATTTGCATTAATATGTCTGCAGAGAACAGAAGAAACAAAATTTGGGAAGATTTATGAAATTTTATCCTGCTGGAAATGTGATATACCAATAGGCCAATTTACTCCTTTTTCTTGGGACATTTTTTTTCTGGATTATTTACCATTTTTCTTCAGGAGTCTCATTTGACCAGTGGTCTTCAGATTCCTTAGTTGGATGCCTTTATTCTCCTAGAAAGAAAAAACAAAGCCCTGTTTCAACCATAACTTTGGGGAGTTTCCATTTTGGCAAGTTATTTCTGATCTAAGGAAAAGTGTTGTTAGTCTTATAAATTAGTTTATATTGAATGGGTCATGATTTTTGATGAACTATCACCTCTTCTAATCAAGTTGTCTCTCTTGCTCAAATTGAATGTTTATCAGTTTTGATGGTATCCATAGCTTCTCTTCTCTGGTACAATGTCATCTATTTGTATTTTTGACTTTGGTCTTTGATCATATATATAAGGTTGCCAAATATTTGCTTTATGATTTCTACTGAAATTTTCTTTTATCTTCTAAAACTGTTCTATCATCCAGAGCAGTATGATTTCTTACAATAGGCATTAGGTCCTTTAATTGCTCTGGGGAGGAGTTTCCCCCATGGTGACAGGGAATGATTGAACTGTATTTTTCATGGGGGCCTATGAGAGGCCCCCAAGGCATTTCTTGATGACAAAGGGTTACCTTGCCTATCCCTTGTTGATCTATATTCATTGGTCCAATGTCAGCCTTTGCTACACCTTCTGCATCCTCCAGAATGCAGGCGCCTTCCGTTTGAATTATTCCTAGAAAAAAAAGAATGTTTCTAGGAACACCCTGCCTGTAGTCCCTTTCATTGTGACCTTGTTTACCACAACTAAAACATCTGACATTTTGAGTTTTCTTCACACCTTTGGAAATCACTTCTCCTATCCAATTATTGTCATGTTCATGAGATTCAACATTGACTGTATCTTGGACCATTTCTCTATGGGTACTGATCTTGCCTTTAAAGGCCTAATTGCCCTTTTGCATTGTGAATTTGCATTTTCAAAAGCCAAAGATATAATTAGTATTTGTCTAGTTTCTGGGTTTGGTATCATTCTATTTATAGCTGAAGCCAATCTTTGTAAAAAATTGGCGAATGTTTCTTTTGTGCCCTTTATAACTAAGTAAATGACACAGTTCTCTTTCTAACTTCTTCAACTCTAACTCAAGCATTCAAAGCTGCTGTGCAGCATAGCGCCATGGTGTGAGTATGGTCATTATATATAGACTATCTTTGTACATTAGCATAATTGCCCTCTCCAGGAAGTTAGTCTTGGGAAATTTTAATACCTCTAGTCCTATTTCATTGTTCAATAGTCCTACTCTCATTTTTCCACCAGGTCCTCCACTGCAATTGAGGTTCAGGTTCCAATACGGCTATAACCAAGTCTTTCCTGTCTTGTGGGATAATTCTGTTACTAGTTGATCATGAATTTAACATTTGACTCACAAAAGGTGAATGCCTATCATATAAGACTATCACTTCTTTAAATCTTCCCATTTGGGAATATCTGTCATTTGGTATTTGTTCCTGTAGAGTGACTGGATAAATTAACGTTGGATTTTTGATAACCTTGGGCTGTTCCTTTCTAATTTCATAATGTAATGGTGATGTTAGTTTCATAACATGATGTTGGTTCTCCTTTAAATTCTTCTGTCTTTGTCTGAATATCTCTTTTATCTGTTTTACTAAGTTTTTTTTTTAAGGCTTGAACTTATCAGTCAAAATTGCATTATTTTCTTTAGGAACCTTTTCTAAGGCCTGTACCTTGGCATTCATATCAACCATTTTTTTTTAGGGAATAAACAAGAATTACCAAACCAATAATGTTTATAATTGACATTATGTAAATCCCAGATATATTAATTGTCCCCTCACTTAATTGTTCCATTTTTAAACTATCCATTGTGGAATCATGCAGAAGCCTAACTCCCTCCATCATAATAGTGTTTCCCATTTTTTAACATGTGAAAAAACTCTCCTTTTTAAAAACTAAATCCCCCCTCTAAGGATTCCAAGTTGTCTCACAAACCTGCTGATGGTGACAGTGAAGTGTAATGCTTGCTGTCCCTGCGTAGCGCAACTGGGCAGAGAACACAGGCAGTGCCCAGACTGATTGAGGATAGCTTCTGGAGCCATGTGGAGGAAGAGCAAAGAATGTACAATGTTTTTACTATCCATCAACATTTTCACTGTCCTAAGAATCTGATTTCAGTATCTCTCTGGACTTACGTGTAGACACGTCCATCATCTGTGAATATTGACAGCTGCTTACCTGAGTCTCCCCCAGAGGGAGGGTTTCTGATGCATATTAAGAAACTATGCAACAGGTGCAGGCTGTCTTCTTCCTAGCTGTCACACCACCATTGCGCCCTGCACCTTCCCTGGTGCCATCCTGCTTTGCTCCGTGGACCTTTGTGCCCCAGTGTGATCCTCTTTTTTAGGTCTGAGAAGATAGCACAAGATCCAGAGGAGGACCAGTTGGACAAGCTGGACCTCTTCATGGAATTCACTTTCCAGCTGGGTGACTGCAGTTGGCTCACTGGGAGTGGGAACTTGGGTGAGATCTAAGCAAGATGAACTGGGTAAGCACCTTGCAAAGTCTGGTATATAGTCTCTGCTATAGATGTGGGTTTACCTGATCTGTGATAATGTTCTGATTTAAGCCTGTTTCTGCTGGGCTTGATTCCGCATTGCTTTCCTGCTTAGGCACTGCTACTTAAGGCGTCTGTCATGTTGGCAATCTTATATGGGTCTTTGCTGATGTCCTCAGCTGGCACCCACATTTGGGGAGTGACTGACCATGTTTGCTAATTCCTGCTTGTCTCTTGCATCTCAGAAAGTTGAATGGTGTGCAAACTGCAGTCCGTTTTGCTAACTGGCCAATTATCTCCCAATAAACCATCAGCTGATTACTCTCCAAATGTGCTTGCTCCGCTGCATGGAACATTCCCGACATATCTTTGTTTTAGTTCTTCTCCATAACACCACACTTCCAATTCACAGTGCACTCTCTCTCTTTCTCTCTCACTCTTTCCCTCTCCCTTTCTCTCCCTCTCTCTCTATCCTTCCCTCTGTTTTTTTGAGGAGGGTCAGGAGAATTTTACTGGAGTCAGAGAGAAGCTGGGCTTGCAGAGTGGAGGGGGCAGCTTCCCTCCACAGAGTGGAGATGTTGTCTTTCCCTCACAGCTGTCGTGCAAAAGAGCATGGGTTGGCATTTGTCTCCCGGAAACTGGGGCCCCTGAGAATGATGTTAATGTATAAAGAAATCTCAAATGCAAGTGGGGGCTAGATGGTTTTAGGTCCTGGACCTCGCTAGCCAAGAACATGAACCAAAATTGAACAGACGGAAAAGGTACGTTGAAAATTATAGCAAGAGATTTATTTCTTCCCTTCCTTTCTTTTCTCTCTCTCTCTCTTTCCTCTCTCTCTCTCTTTCCTTTCTTTCTTTCTTTCTTTCTTTCTTTCTTTCTTTCTTTCTTTCTTTCTTTCTTTCTTTCTTTCTTTCTTTCTTTCTTTCTTTTCCAAGACAGGGTTTCTCTGTAGCCTTGGCTGTCCTGGCACTCTCTGTGTAGACCAGGCTGGCCTCAAACCCACAGGGCTTCACTTGCCTTTGCCTCCCAAGAACTGGAATTCTTGTGTGTGCCACCACTGCACGGTGACATTTATTTTTATACTACCATGAGGAACATAGCTTAAATAGGTATAAAGTTCGGAAAGAATGAAAAATTTGAACTATAATCATCAAAAGCTTGCTCTAATAAAAGGATGGTATTTTTTAAATTAATGATGAAGGGTCAGATAACTGAATAAACAAGGGCTGTGTTCAAATCAAACTAAAAATAGCAAGTGGGACAGATTTACCCCCAAGGTGATAATTTTCTTACATTTACTTATTCATTCATTCATTCATTCATTCTTGAGTGTGTGTGTATTTGTGGGTGGGGTGGGGTGTGTGTGTGTGTGTGTGTGTGTGTGCGCGCGTGTGTGCACGTGAGCTTATATCACGGTGCACACACACAGAGGACAACTTGCAGGGACTGTTTCTTTTCTTTCCATCATGTGGGTTTCTGGGATCAAAGTTACCCGTCAGGCTTGACAGGCTTGACCCCTCTGAGCCACCTTGGCAGCCCCAAGCCTGTGATTTTCTGCTTCCCTGATATTCTGAGGGCTTGAGTGAAAGTTTTGTATCCCGAAAACACAAAAGGTATGTTTAAATAAAATAGCTGAGGATTAGGATTATTTTAAAAATTGATCATGGGGCTGGCGAGATGGCTCAGTGGATAAGAGCAGCTAGGCTTGGAGGTGATCCAGATTAAATTCCTGAAATCTTAAATTCCTGTTTCCCATGTCAGTGGTGCCCTCGTCTTTTTTCTAAAAATTGCAACCTTCTACGTTAGCTGGTGGGATTTGTGTCTTGGATAAGATGCGGATGGGGCAGCTCCCTTGAGTCTCCTGCCCCCACGTCAGTTCCTTCTACTGTATCTCAGGTTTAACCCTGAACATTGATGGGACCTGATTGGGCTGAAGACACTGGGCAATCATTGCTTAGGTGTGCTTTTCTGACTCAGCCAATAAAATTCCTTCCAAGACAACTTACTCCTGGGTTTCTTATGGAGACCCGTGGGCTGGAGGAACAAGTGTTTCCTATATCTTGAATCTCTTTTTTTCAGAAGTGTATGCATTTATTTTATTATTGCTCCAAATATCATAACGATTAAGATCTGGGAGGAAACCAAATGCCCTTTTTTTGGTTTTGTTTTGTTTTTGGTCTTTTTAAAAACTTTCTTTCTTTCTTTAGGTTGAGACAGGGTTTCTCTGTAGCTTTGGAACCCATCCTGGAACTCGCTCTTATAGTCCAGGCTGGCTTCAAACTCACAGAGATCCGCCTGCCTCTGCCTCCTGAGTGCTGGGATTAAAGGTGTGTGCCACCACTGCCTGACTATTTTTTTAAAAAAGAAAACAAACTATCTTTTTTTCATTTTACATACCAATCCCAGTTCCTACTCCCTCCTCTCCTCCCGTCCCCTCCACCTTTCCTCCTTCACCCCAATTCAGTTCCCAGAGAAGGCAAGGCACATTGCTTTGGGGGAAGTTCCAAGGCCCTCCCTACTATATCTAGGCTAAGCAAAGTATCCATCCAAAGAGAATAGGTTCCAAAAAGCCAGTACAAACAGTAGGGATAAATCCTGGTGCCACTGCCAGTGGCCCCTCAGTCTGCCCCAGCCATGCAACTGTCAACCACATTCAGAGGGACTAGTTTGGTCCTATGCTTCTTCCTTCCCAGTCCAGCTGGAGTTGTTGAGCTCCCATTAGCTCAGGTAGATTGTTTCAGTTGGTGTACCCATCATGGTCTTGACCTCTTTGCTCATATTTTTACTCCTCCTGCTCTTCAACTGGACTTTGGGAGCTCAGCCCAGTGCTCCGTTGTGGGTCTCTGCCTCTGTTTCCATCAGTTGCTGAATGAAGGTTCAGCTGAATGGTGACATTTAAGATAGTTGGGCAAGGCCAGTTCGGGCACCCTCTCCACTGATGACACCAGCTAAGACCCTGTATCTTGAATATTTATGAGAATGTGTTCATAGACTTATATGAAAAGGGCCGAGCTTGGAACAAATAGAAAGGCATGAAATGCTGAATGAGCGGCAGTAGAGAAAGGGCTTGATGTTACCAAGCAAAGCTTCCAATGAATGCTCTCATGCAAAGACCTGGAAGCAACTGAGTTGTCCCCAGTAAACAGCTCAGAATAATGTGATGCCCAGTAACCAGCTCAGAATAAAGACAATGCCCAATCAGTGGCTCAGCATAAACCAAAACTCCATCAATGAAACAAAGGAGATGCTCTGGTCCCAAGAAGAACAAGTCAACGTCCACCAAGCAGGCTACGTGCATGATGGGTCACAAAAGGCCTGCACTGCTACCTGGCACTGATCCGAGGGACCCAGATGAAAGTGGATCATCCTTGGGATCCTTACATTGTGCCACTAAAACTGTTGGCGGGAAACACAGCTCTCTACTAACTGGACTCTGGGTTGGTAAAGGAAAACAGAGAACATGAAGTTAGGAGGTGGGAGTCGTGGGAGGCCTACAGGAGGAGCTGGAGGGGGAAGAGAAGGGGCAAGATGATCAAAATACATTGTATGCATGTATGAAATTCTCAAAGAACAAATAAAACATATAAAATACAGCTTTAGAGAGAAAGGAATAATAGTTTATTTTAAGCCAAACATAAGTTTGGCCCAAAAACACGAATTTCGACTGTCCTAAATGATATATCTTATTGTAGAAGTGGTCACTTAAACTCTTAAAGCCACAGAGCAAAAATATATCAGTACATTAAATAAACGCATTGGTGAGAATTCTGTCAGGTAGGTGGGTTACAGCCAATCAGAAACATCTGCTATAGGTCTGGTACCTTCTAGTGACATCCTTAGCTTTTGGGGCGGTGGAAACTAGTGGTTTGACAATAATTAATACACCACAGAAGATTTACTTGCCATTCAAAAAGTTCTTAGGTCAGATACAAAAAGCTGATGAAAAATGTCTCTAAAGGGGATTAAAGATGGCCCAAGATAACGTTGGCTCTGGATATGTAACCATTCCATCTCTCCATGACCATGAAGTTTTAATCAATAAGTCTGCAGAAGTTTTTTATAGAACACCAATACACACATGAAAACATCTCTGGGAGAGGAAGTATCCTTAAGAACCTTAGTCAGTGGTTCTCAACCTTCCTAATGCTGCGACCTTTTCCATACAGTTCTTCATTTGTGGTGACTCCAACTATAAAATTATTTTCATCGCTACTTCATAACTGTAATATTGCTACCATTATGAATTATAGTGTAAATATCTGATATGCAAGGCAGTCTTAGGTGATCCTGTGAGAAGGTCCTTTGACCCACAGGTTGAGAATTTCTGCCTTAGACCCTGTTCAGCAGACTCCGTTGGTTGAAGCGGGACTTCCTGCTTCTCCCAGAGGCTACATTCTCTGGAGTGCAGTGTGGGGACGAATGAAATGAGGGAAGTGGAAAGGGCCCACAGCCTCAGAGCTTCAAGTTTGTCGTCTGGCACTTAACCAGTCTCCAGCTGTCGGTCCGTAGGCGATGTAATTTTAAACACACTTGATTTCTCCACGCCTTGGAATAAGCACGCTACCTTTATCACACGGTTGTTGTGAGACTTAGAAGTAAGGAACATGGGACACCTGCACACAATAGCAACCATCTTTATAACTACAGTGGTGCCTAAAACACTCACCAGGCTCAGCTCTGGTTCTTCAAGGGAAGGGGCCACTTCAGATGCCCCTCGGTGCTCTAGTACTGTGAAGTGGCATATATCTGTTAAAAGATAACTGTGCAGCACTTGTGATTACTTTCTACCTGGCTTGAGCTCAGAGTTTTCTGGTGCCATACTCCTGTGCTGGGATCTGCGCAGAAGGGATTTCAGTGGTTGGCATCCCAGCTTGCTTTCCTTAGGGAGCTCCTCTTTACCCATTTTCCCAATCTGCTCTTTCCCACGGCAGAAGCGTTTCAGGGTGTATGTTGCTCAACTGGAACCGGAGTGCATGGCTTGGGTAAATGCAACCAGCATGCTCCTAAGAAAACACACTGAGCCTTAGGAATCCAAGTGCTCGCCATTTTTAGAGAAACTTGGATGTGTGCGTTAGCCTTCTCCCTCAGTGAGGAGCCAAATGAAAAGCAGATGGAAGTTATGGGCGTTACAATGTAGAATCACCGGCTGCTGTGATGGGTCAGAGGGTAGAGGTGCTTGCTGCTAAGCCTGATGACTGGATTGAATCTTGAGGGCATCCCTGGGGTTGCTATCTGGAACATGGCACTGTGTGCACTGTGGGGGAGCTATATCATCCTCCTAGCTCAGAATAACGAGCTCAGAATAAAGATAATACTCAATAGCCAACTCAGAATAAAGGTGCACTCTGTGACTTCGGAAAGTCACCTTTCCTCCTAGTCTGGGTTACTTTGTAAAATATGAAAAAGGGATTTTAAAGAATCTTAATGTTTTGGACTTCTCTTAAACTGAATGAGACACCAGAGAGATAATCACAGCTATTAAATCACAACTATTAAAAAATTTCGATACACATCATCTCCTTTCTTCTTTCTTCTTCCTCCTTCTCCATTTCCTCCTCTTCCTTATTGTGGAATATTTGTGAACAACTAGTTAAAACTATGCAAAGATATGTTGCATTTGTTTATGTTGCAGAATATTTGTTTAGTTCTGTAAGGATGTGTTGCATTTGTTTAATTATGTAAAAATGTGTTGCTGTTTTACCTTGCTTGCCTAAGGCACCTGATTAGTTCAATAAAAAGTTGGACAGCCAATATGGAGGGATGAGTAGGCGGGACGTTCAGGCAGGGAGAGTAAGTAGGAAGAGGAATTTAGGCATGGGGAAGAAAGGAAAGGAACTGCCAGGGGCCAGTCAGACAGACACAGAAGCAGAAAACTACGACATATAGAATGAAAGAAAGAAAGACAAAAAGGCCCGAAGCAAAATGTAGCCGAAGAGAAACAGGTTAAATTAAGTTAGAAGAGCTAGTGGAACAAACTGAAGCTAAGGCTGAACATTCATAATTAATAGCAAGTCACTGTGTCTTTATTTGGAAGCTGGTTGTCAGCCCAAAGAAAATTCCAACTCTACCTTCTTCTTTCCCTCTTCCTCCTCTGCAATTAGGTACAATAAGGGGCTATCAGTCTCACGTTCTCCAGTGGATAGGAAGGTTCCAACATTATTAACTGAACTGGCTTTAGATGTCTGCCAAGTAGTTGAGCCTGGATTTGAACCAGATGTGTCTGACTCTAGTATCTGTATCCCAGCAACCGGATTAATACGCAGGTAGGTATAAGAGGCTGTGTGGGCTGAGTAGTGCAGTGTGTTAGACTGTGAGGAGCTTGGGTTAAGGCCTGATTCTCCACTCACTGGCTCTGCAGGTTGATATTCTCATCCACTGAACTAGGGAAGTTCTCAGAGGCTGCCCTTATCTTCCACATCTAGAATTGAAGCCCTCTCATTGTATTTCTCCCTGGGACAGGGCTTTGAGTTTGAATGAAAACACTATCATTAATCCTAGCCCTTACTTTGGCCTTTTTGAAGTGCTTTCTCATCTACATAGGTGAATAACTACTCTTCTTGCTAATTTACAGAGGCCAGGGGAAGATCAAATAACATTTTTGACAGTAGGATGACCTATAAATTGCATAGCCTTAATTCATTCATTCATTCAACATTCATTCACATGGTTAACAAACATCTGTGTATGTACTGGTTCCTAAGAACGTAAAACAATGATTCAATCCCTGCCTTAGAGGGCCTTCCAGTTTTAAATGGACAAGGTCAAGCCCATAATAAAATTGCTGTGGCTCAGCATAGCTATGGGATCACTTGGTTACTCTCCAGGGCAATCAGGCATACACACTTAACAGGACAGTCACGCATTTATCAAATTCACAGACATCTAGAGAAAGCCTGCTCAGTACATGCATTTGTCTCCCCATTGAGGTATGAGCTTCTTTGGGTCTTCTGTTGTTGGTGCCTTGTTTGGAGAAAGCGGACACTGGGCTCTAACTTCCCATGAAAGTTTATGCTGGTTAACCAGGTGAATCGAGGGCCAGTCTCCTCTCTTAAACGGCCTGACTGACATCCTTGGGGGAGCAGAGATCTTACAGCTGTCTTAAGACTCTTGTCTATGTACAGACTTTTACTTCAGCTGGTTAAGGTCCTTATCTTTGCTGAAAAGAAGTAGATATGTTTGGTACTGCAGATGTAGCTCCATGGCAAAATATTGATCCAACATGCCCAAAGTTCTGGGTTCAATTCCCTAGTACTACAGGAAAAAGAGAGGGAAAGGGGAGAGCTAGGTTTATTTGATACTACGATTCCAGTTGGAGTTGTTACTTATTTTTACGTGTGTGTGTTATATGTGTGGAAGTGTACATGCTGTGGCATGTGTGTATAGGCTAGAGAAGAGTCTGCTGGAGTCCGTTCTCTCCTTCCACCACGTGCGTCCTGGGTTTAAAACTCAGGGGAGCAGAAGTGAGAGCAAGTGTCTTTATTCACCGAACCATCTAGCTGGCCTGCCCCTGTTCTTATTAACTAAATTCAGTGTCATATATAATGAAATACTAATGAGATTTCCATAAAAACTGACTTGCATTTTTGAAAAACCCTAACAAAAATGAGTAGCTTATGAAACATTTGATATGAAAAGTGTATCTATGACACTCTGAATACAGGACACAGAGTAGCCAAGCTGAAACTGAGCTAGAAGTTTTCTCCCTGCCGGGAAGAGTTGTTGATGCTAATCTCCAACAATGACATCCCGCTGTAGACCCTGCATGCTGCTCTACCAAACTGCCTGTCAACACATGCGCACTGGTACAATAGTGGCGGGAAATGTTCCTGGGGGAACCAACCTGGTCATGATTGAATGTGAGGCCCACTCCATAGGAAAAAAATACATGCTTGGCGCTTTCGAGCTGGCTAGGCAGTTCACAGACCCTATAAGGTAATCTGCTATAGAGGTTTTGATAAATGCACATGCTGCTAAGCTGCCCACAACATACACTGCATTGATAAACTGTCATGCGGTGCTTAATTGTGTTGCGATGGGAAATGGGAGCAAAGAGGGTCTTCTTTTCCCTCACTATAGCGCGTTAAATTCAAGTGTTATCCAAGTGCTCTTAAGTCACTTTTCCCTGTAGTGTGCCGGCCTTCCCACTCGGCAGCAGGGAGGGTGGAGTCTCACCAAACAGCCGGGGTGAAAACATTTGTCCCTGAGAACGGGTAGAAGCTTAAGCATTTTCACCAGGTATTACTATTTTTTTATCTCGTGATACAAAAATGCCTGCAGTGCTGATGGGAAGCTGGAAACTCAACCACATGAAACCCAGCCGTGGAAAGAGCGGAGAGGAGCCGCCACCCGGGCGGCTCTCACCTGGGAACCCCAGCTGGCTACCTCAGCGTCTGCAGTTGGTTTTGGTTGGACGGTGAATTTAAGTGAGAGACTTGATGATGTCACCTCTCTGCTGTTCTTCCCTCTTTTACTTGAAAGCCCCACAGGAATGGCCACTGTTCTTCTTGGGACTATTAATCAGGAACCTATCTGGTATCCCTAAATGGGGCTAACCGGTTTGATATCTGCTGGCTGGCTGTTAGCTTGTGAGCTAATGTTGCCGTTTGTTTGTCTCCCAATGGGGCTATGCCAGGCATCTCTGCTGGATGTTTTGAGTACCCAGTCTTTTGCTGTTTTACTCTCTAGCTATTGTCTCTTTCTATCTGCTACTTGCTTTTACTTTTTTTACTTTTGGTTGCTTGTTATATACTTAATAAACTCAGTCATTCAAAACAAAAAAAAAAAAAAGGACAAGTGTATATACGAAACAAATGGACATAATGAATGGGGTTCATACCTGTGACTTTGTCACATCCTATTGGCTAGAACGTTGTTTTGTAGTTTTGCTTGGGCTGAAAAATATGTAATCTTCTATTTTAAAAAGATCTGTGGATCATGATCATCATATATGTATAATGCTTGGTGCTAAAAACCTAGCGAAATACCGAGGGCAAGTGAAGTCACAGATCTTGGAGGAGCACCTGCAACTGCCCCTTTCCTAGACTAGCATAATCCCCAGCTGCACTCTAGACCTGTCCTTATGCTCCCGGTTAAGAGTAGACTCATTCCTCACCAAGGAAACTTCGCTGCAACAGGTGGGAACTTACAGAAAACCCCAAAGCAGTCAAAATGGATGGAGATAGAGACCATTCCCAACGGATACACCTGCAATGCAACTTCTGAACCTCAGGCTTGGGATCACTATGGAAGATGAGACAGAAAGGCTGTAGAGCCAGAGGCACAGGGATTTTGCTTATCCTACTTTTAATTTGAAGAGTTGTGCCTAGTAGCCTCAGATAACAGAACTCTGGGTGCATAGCTCCCTGTCTAGATCTCTCTCACAGTACCCTTCTCCCACCTAAATCCTAGTCAGCCTTTCGTTCAATGGACTTTTACTCATTCATTTTATTCTACAAATGTTTGTTGTTGTGAAAGTCCCTGGGTCCTGGGACAATAATGACAGGGCCCCTTTCTTCTGTAGTGTACAGCTCTTGTAGTTAGCTTGTCAAATCAGCACACCTGGGAAGAAAGAACTTCAACTGAGAGATTGCTTCCATCAGTCTGGCCTTTGGACATGCTTGTAAGGCATTTCCTTCCTTCCTTCCTTCCTTCCTTCCTTCCTTCCTTCCTTCCTTCCTTCCCCAGCTCCTTCCTTCTTTCCCTCTTTCATTTCTTCTCTTCCTCCTTCCCTTACCTCCCTCCCTCCTTCATTCCTCTTATTTAATTTTATGTATATACAAAGCCTCTACGCATGTGTACCACATGTATACCTTATGCTCGAGGAGTCCAGAACAGGGTGTCGGATTCCCTGAAACTAGAGTTCTAAAGGGGTGTGAACCATCGCGTAGGTGCCGCAAGGGCATCAGATGCTCTTATCCTCTGAGCTATCACTCCAGCTTTTGAAGAGTATTATCTTGATTAATGATTGACATGGAAGAGTCCAGTCCACTGTGGACAATGGGATATATAAGGTAGAAACCTGTCTTGGTTTCTCCTGGTTATGGATTGTAACCTCTAAGTCAAGTCAACTCTCCCCTCTCAAGTTGGTTTTGGTCAGTGTTTTATCACAGCTACTGTCCATGTGAGGCAAACTACAACAACAACAGCTCAGCGAGCCCATCTGGCAGGTAGAGCCGGAGAGATGACTTTTGCATCTGGCCCAGCATTTTGTCATTGAGTCATTGCTGAGGGTTCAACGACGTCTTGAGAAACTGCCAAGTTTGGGTTATGCTTCACTGAATACACTGCCACAATACTGGTCATCTCAATTCTTAGGTCTGGAGCCCAGTTCCCCATCTGGAGTGGTTTGAGTGTTTGTGTCCTTCCAAATCCATGTTACAGTTTTCTCCAGTGCAGCAGCATCCTGATGCGGGACCTTAGGATGTTATTAGGCCAGGAGAGTCCTGCCCTTTTTAAAGGCTGCAGGGAACTACCTGCGACCTCTTGCACTTCCCATCTTTTTGCCATGTGAAAGTACAATATTCATTCCCCTGGAGGATGCAGCACCAAAGCTTTATCTTAGAAGCAGAGACAGGGCCCTACTGGAGAGTAAACTTGGTGATTTGGATCTGTAATTGCCAGGACTATGAGGAATGAGTCACTGTTCTTTATGAATGGCAAAGTCTTAGGCATCACATGATGATAGCTCAGATGGAGATGCCCACTATAAAATGAGAAAGTTGTATTTAATAACTTAAAATTTAATGGACATCACTAAGCCTCAATGCACCATGCTTACCAATTCCACAGCCACTATCATCCTATGGCAGAGACCGCTGGGTTTTGAATCATGTGATCTTGCAGCTGTATTCCTAAGTAGGGACAGAATGTGACAGAGGCTAGTCCTCTGGAAGTGACCTGGCCTTAAGACTGTGCTTTGAAAGGGAAGCCCTGATCAAGTAACTATACCAATCATACCCTTTCTGCCAAGGAACGTGAGGGCACGTGGTGAGGTACAGATGGCGGTAGCTCAGAGGAGATACAGAGAAGCCATCAACAGAGTCACTAGGCTGGCACAGGCGTGATGCGTCAGGATGTTGCCAGGATAACAGCAATAGGAGAGCAAGGAGCATTGGGCCATTCAAAGAGTGGTATACCATGAGCGTCTTTGACTGAGCTGGTTCTTTTTGCTTTCCTACCTCCCATGTCTGGTTTAGACAGAGTGAGAGCTCTTTGTACTACATTTTACAAACTCTTACATATTTACATGATGCCAGATCCTGTTCTATAATCATTAGAATATAGGCATCACCATTATCCGTGCAGAAGCACAGCAGAGAGGATAATGGACTTGGGTATGAGCACACTAGTAAATAGCTGAGCTAGGACTTAAACCCAGGTTACCAGTTCAGAACTCAGGCACTTAGCCTTTATACCACAATGATTTTCATAGGCAGCAAGTAATTCCTTAGTATTTACCATCTTCCAATTTCCATGTTTAGGTACTTGACTCATCTTGGGTTTTATCTCCTTTAATTCATTCAACTCTATGGAGTTTATGACAGCTAGCAAGCCTGGCATGGTAAAGAAATCCTACTTAACTCAATGATTCCCTTCTGAATGATGGAAATAGTTGAAATCCCAGTCTTTGCATCTGGCATTTACAGTGACAACCTGTGCACTAGCTGTCATTTCAAGAACTGTGAAAAATGAAACAGAACCTCCATATGTTAAGAATTCACAGGCATTTCAAGAGGCCACAGCTGAAGTAGGGTCTAGAGGGAAGGAAAAGAGAGCATAAAGAATATAATGTGTGGTAGCTTGTTTAATTGATTTATAGTAAGAAATAAGCAGAGAAATTACATTTGAAAGGCTGAACTTAAATTTTATATCTATGTATATGGGGGTGTTTTCCAACAGGTGTGTCTGTGCACCATGTGTGTGCCTGGTGCCAAAGGAGGCAATCAAATCCTGTCACCAGAGTTATAGATGGTTGTAAGGTGCTGTGTGGTACTGGGAATTGAACTTGGATCTTTTGGAAGAGCAGCCAGGGCTCTTAACTGCTGAGTCATCTCTCCAGCCCCATCATGGCTCTGTCTTTTACTGCTGCCCAAGAAGGTGACAGCTGTTTTATGTATGGTACATTTGTTATCCAGGATTTCTTCTTTTGTGATTGTATTTGTTGGTCGTACAGCAAAATGCGATGCAAATGATACTTCTGCTCTGTGCAAACTAACATCTCTATCAAGCACAAGCATACAACAGGGCAGTAGGAAACACATCTGCAGCTTAGCTATATAGTCTGAAACCATTTGCTTAACCAGTCTGGGATTATGCTGTGCCATTCATAAATTAGGAAAGCGAAAGTCCAGTCCAAAATATCATGATTGCCGAGAAGAATGACTAATATAACAATAGATGTCATTTAGGCTGCTGTGTTTTCTGATTTGCCTCTTAGTTTTTTTCATTGGTTCTGCAGAGTAGACAGCTTCATCCCCATGTTATATGTAAATGAATAGCATCAATTTGTTAGATGGCTGGGCTATCATCATCCACTTAGTAGATGGCAGCACAGGACTTCATTTAACTCCTTGCCCAGTGCTAAGATTTATTACAACAGCAACATGACACCCAAAAGGGGGTTTGCATGTTTGATCTTTTTCTTTTATTTAGCTCTCCGGTATGCAAATAATGTAAGCTCATTCAAGCATCACAGAGATGTGACCTAAGGATGACCTTTAATTCTATCTTATAAATTGTGTTACACTCTCCCTGGTCACTTTTCTTTTCTTTTTTTTTTTTTTTTAAGGAGATAGGAATTATTTTATCAAATCACAAATTACAATACTGTGGTTGAAAGATATACATGAAATGAGAACATCATGATGGGCTCACAGTATGCTGAGCTGACAGAAGAATCAATATGCTTTATGACTGGTAGAAACTTTTCTAGGGCACCACTGTGACTGTGGACGAGATAGAAGCTTGCATCCTGATAGCCTATTATGGATGCCGACTGCTTTTACAATCTACGTTACCAAATTTTCTTTGGCTGTGAACAGAGAGGAAGTTGAGACTGTGGCTTTTAGACACTAAAGCCACAGCCAGCGAGACTTGTGTCTGCTTGAGATGGTAGGCTATGCATTTTTAACTGAGATGACTGTTCCCTGCAGTCTGGGGGAGTCAGCTGCCCTCCCTCCCATCAGCCTGATGAGCTGTTTGACAGAGCTCAAGGGCTGTTTTGATATTTCATAGACACGGTCTCAGCCACTCAAGACAGCAGGAAATCAGCCAGCTCCCAGAATCTCAACAGCTGGAATCCTTGGCTTATAATAACTTAATTTGCAAAAATTTGAATGGCTTGAATTGAAGTGAGAATTTGAATACTTTAACGAGGTTTAAGAGGTAGACTTGTAAAATGTCTGTAACATGAGGGCTTGCTTGTTGTTGGGGTTTTTGTCCTGTCTGGTCCCCATAGTCATTAAGTCCCAAAGAAATCACACAGAGGTCTACATTGGTTATAAACTGATTGGCCCATTAGCTCAGGCTTCTTATTAACTCTTATAACTTATATTAGCCCATTATTTTAGTATATGTTAGCCACATGGCTTGGTTCCTTTTTCGGTGAGGCAGACACATCTTGCTTTCTGTGCAGCTGGGTAAAGGACTGCGTCCTCTTCCCAGAATTCTTCTGTTCTCCTTGACCCGCCTCTACTTCCTGTTTGGTTGTCCTGCCTATACTTCCTGCCTGGCTACTGGCCAATCAGCGTTTATTTAAGATATAATTGACAGAATACAGACTATTGTCCCACACCAAATGTTGTCACCAGCAAGGGACCTCAGATATTGATAGGTATCTGTTTTGTGTTATAGTGAAGAAACTTGAGCTCCAAAGCTTGCACTTCCATATTTCATATTTAAGAAAATATTACCTAGATGTTAGTATCATTAGGTGGAATATCCTGAACATTTTTTCTTTGAAGTTTTTGTTTCTTTTAGACAGGGTCTCTCTTTACAGCTCTGAATAGCTTAGAGCTTACTATGTAGACCAGGCTGGCCTCCAACTCAGAGAGATCGGCCTGTTTCTGCCACTGTCTCCTGAGTGCTGGGATGAAAGGCGAGTCACCACACTTTTAACTGGGAATGCTATATAAAAAGTACCATAGCTGGGAAGCTGAGGAAGGCAGATCTCAGTGAGTTTGAAGCCAGCCTGCTCTACATAGTAAGTTTGGACCAGCCAGAATTACAAGGTGAGACCCTGTCTCCAACAAGCAAGCAAGCAAGCAAGCAAGCAAGCAAGCAAGCAAGCAAGCAAGCAAGCAAGCAAGCAAGCAAGCAAGCAAATGAACAAACCAAGTACCACAACCTGAATGGATTACAAATAACACAAATTTCTCACAGTTCACAAGTTCAAGTAAGTTCCTGATCATGGACGGCCATCTTGCTACTGTGCCTTCACACAGTGCAAGGTGCCGGGGGGAGCCCAGTGGACTTCTTTTAGAAGGGCACCATTCTCATCCAGGGCTCTCTCCACGTGCCACTCGTCCTGAAGGCCTCACCTTCAAATACCCTCGTGGTAGGCGCTAGGTTTCAGCGTGCAGACTGGGGGAAGGGCCTAGCTATTCGTTTTGTTTCAGAAGCCAGCCTTAACTTTTCTCCGTAGCCTTCAAGTTTGTGGAAAGAACCAGTTCAAGTTCAAAAGCTGCCTCCTCGATTCACACTGCTGGAGTTCCTGCCATCCATTCCAGGTCCCCAGTGGCCCTTCCTAAGCCTTTGGTCTGGATCTGGTCTCTACCACTTGAACGCTATACTTTTGTACTTTGCCTCCTAGTCGCGTTCCTCGTCGGATCGTAACCTCTCCTCAGGGAAGGCTTGCCTCACGCTGTTTTTATTTTTAGCGCCTGGCTCATGCATATCAATTAATGAATTGCTTAAGAGGGATTACAATTTTTAATGTTCTTATACATGGCTTCTAAAACACACAGATTTCTGAGTATTAGATAGGCAAATAGATCAAGGAATATGAACTCAGATCGCATAGTGCAGTTTCTAAAAATATAGACTCGGCTTTCACATCGCATTCTTTCAGGATCATAGCCCCTATGTTTATGCTGAGTTTTGGTAACACAATTGAAATTCAAATCAATGACATTCAAAACCGTTATTCTTTCTCCACTGTGAAAGTCCTACACTAAACATATAGCTTCCCATCCATTTTGACCATTCCAAAGGGTTGAGATCTAAAAGTGTCATTTTGCTGTCTCAGAATTCTACTACTCCTATCTTTAACCTGTAGCCCAGTTGCCACCCAGTGGCAGCTTCCCCGCTCCCAGCTCCCCAGTGGCCAGAGCATTGATGTGGTCCAGGCTGGGCTCATCCTGGGGCTGTGAAGATGGAGCAGAAATAGAATGAAGGAGAAGAGTTCTGAGTTTGGGGATGGAGAGGTAGAGAGAGAGAGAGCTCCTGAGGACAGTGGGTGGTGACCTCCACATCCAGCAACAGCCATTGTTGCAGGGTCAGGGCAGTAAGCTGACCCGGCTTCCTTTTGGATGCTGTTCAGAAAGCTTGGTTTTCCTTGATTCTGCTCTATTTTGTGATCTTTATGGCTTAACCTTCTCACCTGGCCCAGGAGTCTGTCAATATTCTTCCACTAAAAAATTCCAGTTATACAGTTATTGGTTGCCTCCAAGACATGAGTGCTCGATTGAACCTTTAGGTATACCTTGCCATGCTGGTCACTGTTGTGGTTAATAGGCATCACAGTCTGATGGGATGACTTGTTGCTTCCCTCTCTTGGAAGAGAAAAATAATGATTTTTTAACAGACACCACAGATTACACAAACAATAAATGTAAGCATTAACCCAAGTCTACTGTAACAATCTTAAAATTAATAAGTCCAAAGAAATTATGGGTTGAATCAGTTGAGATCTTCATCTCTCTTGAATGTGAGAAAAGGAAGTCATGGAAATGCTTAGCTTTGGGTGATGAACACTTCAGCTAAAGGATAAATTGAAGTTGAACTTTATAGCCAAGTTGGATCAGGTAAAAGATGAGAAGGCAGACAAAGCCAGAGGGAAGGATAGGGGGTGAAAAACAGTTCCATCATGGGTAGAGTAAAGACAAGCCCCAAGGGGGTCATTGAGAGATGTACTGGGCAGACTTCTTCTAGGTCCATGGAACAGAATAGGACTGCAGCTGCAGCTCCAAATCTATGTGGATGTTTGCCCTGTAATAAGGTACAATCAGCAATGAGTATGGGAACTGTTCAGGAAATGGAAAAGTTCTTTATTTTGTTTTTAGAATTATTTCCTCATTTCTTTTATAACTTCTCAGTGTAGAAACCTGATAGATACTACCTGAGCCATAACATAGAGTATAACCTCATCAATAATGACATTGAGAGGATACACCTACCAACATGATCAACAGAGCGAGACTTTGGAGAACTGGTCAACCATCTTGCAGCACATCCCCCATCTGGAATTTTCTCATGGTTTTATTGTAGTCATACATTCCGAAGGACACCACGGAGGTGACACTTTTGGGTATTTTGATTATGTAAGATATTAACGCTAGGAGAAAGGAGGGAACCTTGTAATAGAGCGCAACACCTCCATAAATCTAGCGTTTATCACCCAGTGACTGGCTTATTCGTTTCTTTGTCTCCATCTCTCTCTTCAGAAAATAACATTTTGAGACAGAGGGTTCCCACCCCCCCCCGCCATTTGTAGTTTACTATATTCCTAATACACATAGCAGCTGAGGTGCTATAAGCATTCAATACACATGTGTTAGATGTGTGTATTTTCAAAGACTTTAAAATCTGTTGTAGTTGTTAAGTAGAGGCTGACATATTTCCAAACTGCTCTTGTATTTGATGATGAGAAATCTCCTTTCCTTTCCTCAAGAGACTATGTAGTGCATGTGTCTGCATTTGTGAAGTGAATTGAGCATAACATGTCTCTTCATTAAAGTTCCTCTGTCTCATTTATTCAGGCCACTGTGTTTTAGACTCGAGAGTCAGAGAGACTTAGGTTGAAGCAACATTTTTTTCCTCCTACTTATTCTGAATCTTAAAAGTAAGGTCACAGGTCCTTTGTAAGCAACAGCTTCTCTTTGCAGTGGACTGATTATCACACACAGAAAGATCTGGTAGGCTTTGGGAACTCCAGTGCCCATGAAAACACCTAACAACCTCAAAGTGGCTTCTAAACTGCAAGGCAGACTATGTAAGGAGTTCAGAGCCACCCTCCCCCTTTCTGCAGTAGGCTTTGCCAGGAGCCCAGGCTGTTAATTCCATATCTGAGCGATTATCTTTTTCTCTTCTCTGAACAACCTACCAAGAATAGAAATCACCTAATAAATGCTGGCTGAATGACTGACATTAGGAAATCATAAGAGTTGATGAAAGAACAATTGCACGTTCTCTGAAAAGACAGCATCTCATTTGAAATGCTAAGTATGGCTGGGCTGGGAACACACAACCCTTCAAGGGTCTGAAGGTAGAATTGGTTATCTCAGGTGCCTATAACTGTAAGAAAGAAAATGAAAGGAAAACTGAGAAGGGTTAGTTATGACATGATCAAATAATGATTGATCATGAATGATTCAAATAAGTTAGGTGACAATATAGTAATTTACTATGTCCTTGCCTTTCTTGTTTCTTCTTGATTCTTCTACCCAACATTTTAAGAAGTCATCTTTTCTGGGGAGATAGAAAAGTGCAAAGATTCTAAATAAATGTCCTTTTAAGGCATAAATATGTTCTTGGGATGCCATCTTTAAATAGATTTAAAATAGATTAGAGTCTCTCTGCCATATTAAATGCATAGAACTGCCTGTGCTAATTTAAGATATTAACAGTTGTATATATACAGTTTATCAGGCTAACTATTACACATGAGACCCTTGGGCAGGGTTTTTTAGAAAGTGTGGGCTGGGGATGTAGAGGTGATAGAATGGAGACAGAAGGCCTGGGTTTGGTCCTCAGAACCGGACAAACCAGGTACAGTGGGCATATCTGCAATACTAGCACTAAGGGAGTGGAGGCAGGAGAATCTAGAATTAGTGACAGATTTATAAAATTCTGTTTTGGTGAAAGAAGACCTAAATGATCAGAGTCCAATACTTTCTCTCTCTCTCCTTCCTTTCTTTGCTGTGAAGCTGAAATGCAGATAGTCAATCCATAGAATGAAATCCGGAACTGGAGTCCAAGGTTTTTTCACTCTTAATTCAAACTCTTAATACTGTAATGCCATAAAAGACCCAAGGCCTCGGTCATAGCTCAGCATCTATGACGGAAGCCTCCTGCCATGCTTATCAATTGTGGTGAACTAAGCATCTCTCTTAATTATATCTCAAAATCAACTTACTGCTTATAAAAATATCCTCATTCTTAGTAGGTAAGAGATTCAAATTGTTTCAAACCTGGAGAAAATGAAGTAGGTAGCTTGGAATGTTAAATTCCATCTCTGCAGGAGAGCAGCTCAGTGTTTGATTTTGATGCATCTGGTTTTCCTCATTATTCCTCTGCTAGTCCAAAAGACTGCCTGGAGCTAATTTCTCTCTAAATATAATATTTCTAATCAGATTTTCTATCCTATATGGCTCTCATATGAAAATGATCCCTATCTTGAAAATTAAAAACATCCCTCCCTATCTACCACATCTCAGTGTGCAGTGGAGGTCACAGCTTAGGAAGCCTTAAAGCAAAAGACAAGATGGCAGTTGATTCTTTTGAATGTGTTACAGCGGGCCATCAGAGAAAGCTTTCTGTGTACTGGACACGGGAAGAGTGGGAAAAGACAGGAGACAGATCTTGAACAAAGTGCTCAAGATTTGAGGTAGGGTTGGCTCATGCATCAGTAGTGATACTACTAGTATTGCTATTGCTACTCTAGGCAAATGATTTTACTTCTCTGAAACCAGTGCTGTTGTTTCCTCCCCACTCCTCCTTCCCATCTTCCTCCTCCACTTCTTCATCCTATTTTTTTTGGGGGGGGATGATGACAGAGTTTTACTATATAGCTCTGGCTGTCCTAGAACTTTATGTAGACCAGGACAGCCTCAAAACTACATAGACCAGGCTGGTCTTGAATTCACAGAGATCTGCCTGCCACTGCCTCTAGAGTGCTGGGATTGAATGTGTGGGTCACCGTATTCAGCCAGTGCAGTTTTCTGAAATGTGACGATACCAGTCTGCGATGGTTGGTTTCCATAGTCAACTTGCCATACTCAAGCATAGCTTGGAGTTTGTCATCATGAGGAACTGCCTAGATCAAACTGATCTCTGGGTGTGCCTGTGAAAGATTTTTTAATTGGATTAATAGAGGTGGAAAGAGCCACCTTAAATGTGGGCTGTACCTATTCATGGGCTGTGAGTGAACCCTGTGGGTGAAAAAAGCAAGTGGAACAAATGATCACACACACATTCAGTTCTCTCTGTTCTTGAGTATGGATGTGATATGCCTGATGTTTTAACTTCCTACTACTTCGACTTCTAGCTACAGTGGGCTATAACCTGGAATTGTGAGTGGAAATAAGTCATCTCTTCCTTAGTTGCTTTCTGTGAGGTTATTTACCACAGCAGCAGAAATAAAATTAGAACACAGTCCTATGGGATCGTTGTGAAGGAGATTAAGAGTGGCTGGCAGCTAATGGGACGTAGTATTAAGGTCTTCATGTACATTATCTTATTTAATTATCACAACAGCCCTATCAAGAAGGAATAATTGTGATTCATTATTTTATAGATCAAGAAATTAAAGCTTAAACTTGGGTTAATTAACCTACCAGTCTGTATAAAAATTGAGGTTGAGAATAAGACCAGCTTTTTTTGTTTCGTTTTGTTTTTGAGACAGGGTTTCTCTGTGTATCCCTGGCTGTCCTGGAACTTGCTTTGTAGACCAACCTATCCTTGAACTCACAGAGGTCCGCCTGCCTCTGCCTCCTGAGTGCTGATGTTAAAGATGTGCTCCACCACAGCCTGGCTCAAGACTTGAGCTTTGATCCATTTGACACTAGAACTTGTACTTTCTCTGATTCTATAAGGTTTATATCTTTCTATACTTCTGTGTTGTCACAGCGACACCTGTCACAGTGACACCTGGTGGGAGTGCAAGCTGGTACAGCCCCTTTGGATATCAGTGTGGCGATTTCTCAGAAAATTAGGAAACAACCTTCCTCAAGACCCAGCAATGCTACTTTTGGGTATATATCCAAAGGATGCTCAATTGTGCCACAAGGACATGTGCTCATCTATGTTGATAGCAGCATTGTTTGTCATAGCCAGAACCTGGAAACAACCTAAATGCCCCTTGACCAAAGAATGGATAAGGAAAATGTTGTAGTAATGAGGTGAGAGTGGGCTGTGTCCCACCACCGGGCTAGCTTAGCCCCCGAAATAACCACACAGAAATTGTATTAGTTAAATTACTGCCTGGCCCATTATATCTAGCCTCTTCTTGGCCAACTCTCACATCCTGATCTAACCCATTTCTACCAATCTGTGTAACACCATGAGGTCGTGGCTTACCGGGAAAGATTCTAACCAGCGTCAGTCTCAGGCAGGAGCTTCATGGCGTCTGCCACACTGCCCTTCTTCCCCCCAGAATTCAGTTCTCTTTCCCATGCCTACCTAAGCTCTTCTCTATCAAAAGGCCAAGGCAGTTTCTTTATTCAACCAATTAAAGCAACACAAATACAGAAGGACCTCCTACACCAAAATGTGGTATATTTACACAATGGAATACTACACAGCAGAAAATAATAACGATATCTTGAAATTTGCAGTCAAATGGATGGAGCTAGAAAACATCATACTGAGTGAGGTAACCCAGACCCAGAAAGACAATTATCATATGTACTCACTCATAAGTGGTTTTTAAACATAAAGCAAAGAAAACCAGCCCACAAGTCACAACCCCAGAGAACCTAGACAACAATGAGGACCCTAAGAAAGACATACATAGATCTAATCTACATGGGAAGTAGAAAAAGACAAGATCTCCTAGTAAATTGGGAGCATGGGGACCTTGGGAGAGGGTTGATTGGGAGGGGAGCGGCAGGGAGGGGAGCAGAGAAAAATGTAGAGCTCAATAAAAATCAATAACAAAAAAGAAAATCAGACTGGATTCTGAATTCAATTTTATTCTAAGAGTTACAGTATCACATTGAGAACCCAGGAAATCCTCTAATTAATTCTGAGTGGAGCTTCACTTCCCTCAGCGATGAAATGAGGACAGTGGTTGTCAATCTCCTTTACTCACATCAGCACTGGAGAAGCTGGTGCTAGGCGCTGCTCTAAGAAATGGTGTAGGGTTATTTTGATGTTACTTCCTGTTTTCCTCTTATGACTTAGCTTTTATTCATACCCTGTCTCAGATACACCAAGACTTGCATATTTGGTTGGCTCATACATGAGAACCTTTGAGGAGGGATGCTGTTTCTATAACAACCATTTATTGAATCTCCTGGAGACTCAGAAAAAGGCCGGGGATGTAGAGAACAACTAAGTGTTGGGAAGGAACTGTCATGGGGCACAATCAAAGCAGGAAGTCAAGGCTTGTGAACAGGAACGTTTACAAGGTGTCAGGAATATTCTCTAGAGGAGAGAAAGGATGGGGCCAAGAACAAAGTAGGAATTAGCCGGATGAAGAAGGATAAAGGTAGAAACCAGGCAAGTGGAACAGCAGTACACAAAGACCCAGAGTGGAGAAGTCAGCACTCTGGGTGCTGTTCCTAGATTTTAGAGCAGGTTAGCCTGGCTGGGTCAGGGCGTAAAAAGGAACAGCAGCAGACAAAACCAGAAAAAAAGTGGCTAAGATCTAGATGAGGGGCCTTGCCAGCCACCAGAAGTGACTCTAATTCCTTTTCGTGGTCACTGAGACCGCTCTTTTTCATGGCTTTGCTTCAATTTTTTTTTTTGTGGACTATCTTTTTTTTTTTATTAGACTTGGTAGCTATTTGCAAAAATGTCTACATGTTTCGTAGATCCTGAGAAAACAAATATGACTGAATATTAACAGTTCTCAATGCTTTGCTATATCTAATGGGCAAACACATGTTCATTTTACTATTTGGGGCATAAAATCTTTTTTAGGTAGGAATTTTAAAAAAACTAAACCTCAAGGCAAATAATTGGTTTGCTGCATTGTGGCCTTGAATCTGGTGGGCAGGAAATCACATGGGGCTTCTGTGCTGTGCTTTTGCAAAGGGCATATCTCCTTAACGGGCACTTCAGGAACCTGAGTTTTATCTTACAATTTTGGGACCTCCCTCTTCTTAACCCAAGACTTCTTCTGCTCCATGCAAGATGTCTATGGAGCACACTTCTGTGTTATAGGAAGAGGGATGAAGACAGCACATTAGAAATGGCTTCTGCCCTCACGAGAGTATCGGGAGTGATAATTAATCGAAGGAGCCATTGGAGTACAGGGGACAAGAACACAAACTGTGCTGGAGTGCACGGAGCAGGCTGTTGAGGAGAAGAGCCCTTTTTTCGTTCTGAGATCTTTGTCATAGACATACTGGGTGACTGCAGGACAGATGTCTGATCCTCATTACTCATGACAACCTCCCCCTCACAACCAAAGGTAGTTAGCATGGCAAGGACTCATATTTCCCCTTTTCCTGTGAGATCATCAAGCCAGATTGTGAAAACAAGCTCTTCTCAGCAGGATGAGATGCAGCCACCTCCGTCAGGGTTAAAGGACGAAGGACATCATGGCTATGTGTGCTTGCTTAGCCTGGCAGAGATGTGCCTGCTTTGTCTGTTTTTTTTTTCTTTAACAATTGTAAGTGAAAATTGAGAGTGGATTCAGCTCTGAAATATATGAACGTGAATTTGTGGAGCACCCACTTAAAAAGCAAGGACACCTTTGACTAAAACCCTCCTCCAAAACCAAAACATAAAGTCCCTAATGGTAAGCTTGCCTCTGCTGTAACATCAAGCTAATGACTTGTCATGGGATTTAAGTTATTATAGAAATCCAAGATGGGTCTGAGTTGAAAATATTTTAAATAGGCAGTTTGAAATACATGCAGTTTTAAAATTCTCTGAAAATGGCCTAAAATGACATTATCTTTCAAGGTGACTGGTTTTTTTTTTTGCTTTTTTGTTTTTTTTTTTTTTTTTTTTTTTTTTGCAAAATAAAAATTCCAACCAGCAGCTAAGAATTATAGAAACAGGCATACAGATTGATAGAAAAACAAAATGACACCCTTTTTTTCCAGCTCTGCTTTAAATGATTCTGGTGGCCAAGTTAAGCAAGTTTCTTAAAGTTTCTTTTAATCAATATTTTAAAATGAAAGATTTTTATAAAAATAATTTTTATTGTTTAAGAAGTCCATTTTTTAATTGTTTAAAAAACAGAAAAGAAGAAAAAAATAAAAGAAACCAAGGAAATTCTTAAAGGCATTGAAAAAGTCATATAGATCCAGTTGGCTACATAAATGTTCTTCTTTGGAAGACACATGGACAAGGTCAAGAAGATGAAAAGGTGTAGTCAAGTCAGGGGAGCTACAGAGAAGGGTAGGAAGTTCCCGAATTCGGCAGCAGAATACAAAGCAGTTTAGTATAGAATTGCTTGAACAGAGATGTGTACTTTTTATTTTTTGGCATCCCTTTAAGCAAGAGATGTGTACATTGACAGAAGCTCTTTCCAATAAGAATTGAAGTTTTGAAAAAGGGGAAAGAAAAAAGGGAGGGTGAATTTCCCCACATGAGGAAGACCATCTAATGGGGAAATGTCGCACCCATCTTGCCTAGACTTAGCCTGTTAATCTATTTTTTGTTGCTGTGCCTCTAGTTGGGTCAGAGACCTGCCCAGAATGTTAAAATGACATATCCATTACTTAGGAAAGAAAGTTGCCCTTGAAGCAACCAGAGTGGCTCCCTCTGTACCCATCATTCTTTAGCAGTTGTACAAGGTCAGCAAGCAAATGACTCACTGGGGCTAATTTTGGAACGAGAGCACGAGGTGCTATGGTGGTTTGTCCTTGCCTAACGGGAGACCTCTAACTCGGCCAGGTGCTCAGGTAGAATGTGTGACTGTTTACTAAGAGATTATGAGAGTTTGGAAAGCTTCCCGCTGGAGTCTGGATGCTCAAAGGAATAATAGCAAGTGCTATTCCGACTATCAGGTGTCCTGCTAGCTAGTCCTCAGGATTGCACCACTTTACCATGGGGCTTGACCACTCCATCTTCTACAGGTACACAGAATAGCGGAGCCTAAAGGTTCTGCCGTGTTCAAACCCAAAATAAGCCCAGTTGGCTGCAGTATTTTAGAGGTCATGCCAAATGGAAACAGATGTCTCAGCTTGGCCCTCTGTGTATGCCAGTACCTAGGAAGTGCCCAGAGGTGAGTCATGGACACCTCTACGCCCACCAAGTGTATCTGTTCACTTAGGGTAAGATAAAGAACTAGGAACCATTGAAATTATACAAACATCCCCTACTCAGAATCTACACTGGGCAAATAGTCTGGTTATGACTCGAATGTTATATGGGGTCCTGTAGGTGAGCTAACCAGGCGCTCTTGTCCTCTGGCTAGCCATTCTTTGAATTTTTTTTCAAAGCTGAGATTAAAGTACATATAGTACAGAACTCACCTCTTTAAAGGGCACAGAGCATTATGAAATGACACACTAAATCACAGGGCATCCCCACCATTCCACAAAGAAGCCTGGGATTGTTAGCGGGTTCTCCTAACTGTCCCTTGGTCCCCTTAAACTGGGTACTACTCACCTTACTTTCTGTCTATGACTTTACCTAACTTGGACACTTCACAGAAGGGGAATGGAATGTGATGCTTGGTGTCTGGCTACTTTGAATTATTCTGAAGTTTTCAAATTTTATTCACATCAGAGCAGGTTATTGGTTCTTCATTCCGAAATTCTTAGAAATATTATTAGTCAATCTCATTTTAATTTATCTCCTCAGCTGGTGGACCTTTAGAGTGTTTCCGCTTCTGACAGTTACAAATAATGACAGTGTAATTATCTGTGCCCATGTGTTCTCAATTCTCTTAGGAATGTGTCTCTCGGTAATTCCTGGGTTCTATGGTAATGTTATAATTTAGTTTTCAAACAATAAGTTTGCAGTGGCATTACTTTTTGGTCTTCTATGAAGTTATTTGTGTAGATATATGCATGCCACAGAGATGGGGCTGTCTGGTGAATTGACAAAATTGAGCTTCAAACCTTTAGGGAAAATGAAATTTTGGACCCAACATTGGGATGCTCCATGCAGATCTCTTAGCCACTGTCTTTGACTTCCAAAGACTTCCTCAGGCACATACTGCCTGCAAATTGCCCTCTATTGAGAGAGAAATAAAGGCTGGACAATAAGGACAATGCTTGTTCCCATGGAAATACAGCAGCCAGATTTAGCTTTGCACAGAGGTAGGCCCTGGAACTTGTGCCTGAAGTTTCTCCAGATGTTTGGTTTTGCCGCCTCCCAGAAACAGATGTGACCTAGAACACGGTGCTGTCAGTTTCTATACAGAGGAGAATCACTTGCTTCCTGTTTTCCCTCTGTAACCTTCTGTGTAATTGCGGCTTATTCAGCCTCCCCTGCTTTCTGAATCTGCTGACGTCCAGGGTACAGAGTTAGGGTCATGGGAACAAGTGCCACATACAGAGGACGGTGCACACAGTGGGCTGTGACTAAGGCAGGACCTCATGGGACACCTTGGGGCATCTGAGAGCAACTCAGGGTACAGACGACCTTTAATGACAAAAACCATTACGTAAGTATGGCCACTGAAGAGCTGCTCACTCTCTTGGGCATAGTGCACTGATTTTCCAAACTTAGGACAAAAATAGCAATACGGAAGGGAATAAATGAAAATCAAAGGGCATCCAGCTCCAGAGATGAATGTGGCTGACATTCCAGGTGCATGTTTTCCCTCCCAGTGAAGATCATTCTGCAACACTATGCAATCTCTATCCTGCTTATTTTCTTGTTAGCAATTCTGTACCCTGTTCAGTAGTCCTCAAAACCCTCAATTTAAATAGCTGGATATGCAGTTCTGGGCTCACTGTTTACAGGGTTACTTTCTAAAGGTCTGGTGGGTTTCAGAATGAAATTCCAACACTTTTGTCCTCAGAGACAAAGCCTACTTAGTAGGTCTAATGCAATGGGTGCAGTATGCGGGGAGGAAGTTGTCACTAAAGGAATCATCTTCTTGGCTTTGATGTGGTAGATTCACCTAGGCATTGGTCCCCATTTATTTTGTAACAATTCTGCCAATGCTAATCTGTGAGCAGAATTTTTTATTTTTTTGGTTTTTTTCAAGACAAGGTTTCTCTGTAGCTTTGGTGCCTGTCCTGGAATTAGCTCTTGTAGACCAGGCTGGCCTCGAACTCACAGAGATCTGCCTGCCTCTGCCTCCCGAGTGCTGGGATTAAAGGCCTGCACCACCATAGCCTGTAGTTTGTTGGAGAAGGCCTGTTATTGGTTCCCCACCTCCCGGCTAGCTTAGACCCAAAATAATCACACAGAAACTGTATTAATTAAATCACTGCTTGGCCTGTTAGCTCTAGCTTCTTATTGGCTAACTCTTACATTATTAATTTAGCCCAGTTCTATTAATCTGCGAATGGCTTACCAAGTGGCTGTGGCTTTACTGGCTAAAGTTCCCTGTGTCTGTCTCTGACAGCTCCATGATTTCTGCCTGACTCCGCCCTTCTTCCTCCCAGCATTCAGCCTAGCTAAGTTCTGCCCTGCTATCGGTCCAAAGCAGTTTCTTTATTCATTAATGGTAATCACAGCATACAGAGGGAAATCCCACATCAATCGCCCGGCTCTGGTGAGCAGAATTCTATCTCCTAATATTTTCTTCAAATTCTTTCTTCAATGTTTTAAAATTTTATTGCAATATTCTTCTTCTGTAGGCTTACTCCTAGGCATTTATTTTCTTTTTTGAAGTTATTGTGAATGAGCTATTCCTTTCCCAACATGGTCATTATTGACAAAGAGGAAAAACTACTGATCTTTGTATATTGATTTTATATTTGATAGTTTGAATTAAGGTTGCCCTTGGATCTGTGGCCCTGCTGCAGCTGCCGTCTGTGTTGATGCCTGTGGCTCCTGTTGCCACTGAAAGCAGTGAGGATAGAGGTGCACAGATTTGGCCCCGCCCCTCACTGGCTGCAGCACTAGGGAGAACTGGCCTTGCCCTTCCCCAACTGCAACACTCTGGAGAGCAGGCCCTGCACTTCCCCAGGGAAGCTAGTAGAGCTCCCCCTGCTGCCGGGGGTAAAGGTGAGCTCGCCCTGAACTCTGGAGAGTGGAGAGTGGGAGAGCTAGCCCCACAGTCTGTCACGCAGTGGCGAGGGCGTGGGAGAGATATTTTTCTTGCCCCTTGCCCCTTGCCATCTGCTGCGGGTGGGAAAAGCTAGTCACAAGAGTGGGAGAGCTGATGCCGCCCCTCACTGGTTGCAGCACTGAGGAGAGTGGACCCTGCACCTAGCTGGGGCAGACCCTCCCTGCCTATGTATGGCAGGTGGGAGAGCTAACCCTGAGGTCACAAGAGTGGAAGGTGCTTGAGAAAGCAGGCTCTGTCCCTCGCCTGGGCAGCACAGTAAAGCTAACCCTGTTGGCAGGGATGCAGGTGAGCGGGCCTGGGGGGATCATGGGAGCAGGAGCGCTGCCGCCACCCCCTCTCTCACATGTCATGGGATTGCAAAGGGAAGAGAACTATGTCCTCCTCCCACCCCTTGCCTCCTGTGACAGGTTGGAGAGCTGACGTGGGGGCACGGGAACAGAATTGCTGGCCCTGCACCTCGCCAAGTGCAGCAATCCAGGGAGAGGGCCCTGCACCTCACCTGGCATAATAACAGAGCTGGACATGGTGGTGTGGGTGCCAGCGATCTGGACCCGGGGAGAGGGGGTGAGAGCTGGAGAACGGGCCGGCATGCACAGACTCCTTGCTGTCTGCTGTACTGGGTGAGTTAGCCGGGGCCGTGTTGGCGAGCTCAGCCAGGTGGTGATGATGGGGGAAAGCTGGTGGGCACAGAATCAGGACTGCAAGGTAGCCCACTCAAACACCCACCTCGTTTATAAATTGCTGGAGCACGTGAAGAGACCGGACCTCCATGATACAAGGCCATAATAAGACGTCCAAGAGGAGTCCCAGCGAGGGTTGAGGATTGAGCGTATAGCAGAAGCCAGAGGCCTAGAACCAGACCAATGACTCATTGCTATGAACAAATAAAAATGTATGGACTAAAGGGTAAACTGTGTGACTCACTAGGCCACATGACAACTTCCATGCAGATTTTTTTTTTTTAATTTTTGTTGTTTTGGTTGGGGGGGAGTTACTTTTAAGTTTTGTTTTGGAGGGAGTTTGCAAGGGCAGAGAGAAGAAGTGAGGGGACAGGGAGATGAGCAAAATTGGGGTGCATGATGTGAAATTCACAAAGAATCAATAAAAAGTTTTTCAGAAAAGTTGCTGTCATCTGTTGTTTACAGTGGAGCAGAGGTCTGGTTACTCTGACTTTCCAGGCATGTATCACAGTTGAAAGGCTACATTGTGTCACCCTTCTGCGTCGAACAGTAATCTATTTTCTATACAAAATCCCGGCATTTCTAACCAAGAATCTGAAGAAAATGGGAAGCAGGGCATGGTTAAAAGGTCTTACTGGGGAAGGGATAAAGAAAATTTAAAAAGGGATCAGCAAGAAACAGGAAGGTAGCAGACTGGAGAAACAAAGAGGGCTTTTGCAAAGGAATTATGAGGCTTTAACATTGTGATGTCTGAGCAAATTAGAGTTGCCAGTTATTTTGAAATGACTTTTAGCAATATTGACTATGCTCATTCATTGTGTGTGCTACAAGGAGAAGCAGGAAATCTATTAGCAATCAATAGACTACTCACAAAGATGTAGTCTGGGATTGGTTGCTTTGCTACTTCTAGGAACTCTGAGAGAAGCAACAATATTGTTGGGACCAGGGTATCAGTCTTTTGGCTGGATGGCGGGAATTTTCTGGCTAGTGAAGTACTAGGAGATAAGACCCTTGGCTTCAGTATAGCTTGACCCATGATCTCACTTCCATGACGTTAGCACAAGCGAGGCCTTTTTCTGGGCAATGGTCATCAGAAACTGTATTTAAAACTCTTGAGTATGCAGTGGGTACTGACAGGGATAAGTCCGTGAGGCGGTCGGGGCCAGCAAGCAGGAGATGGTGATGGATGTGGGATGCGGTGATTGGTGAGGCAGGATGCACTTTTGGTTTATGTCACAAGAAAATTAAATATATGCCCCTCTGGTCTCCCACAGCATATGGGAAACACTCAAGAACAGGCTCGTTGAAATGTTAATGACTGATGCTTTTAGTGTCAGCCCAGTACATGGTTTGATAGTTTCAAAGGAGAAATGGTTGATAAAAAAATTAGATTTTGGGGGCAAATACAAATCTCTGTGAATCGTAATTTATCTGATTTCTAGACAACAGTCGTAAGTTAAGTTGTCATAAAATCCTTCAGCATAACTATATTTTGATGTTATTAAGCAAGTCTAGTGCTGGAAAGCAAATAGTTCACAACCGTCTGTGGCTCTGTTCATTCATCATAGCAAGGAGCGATAAAGGGGAATCGAGACTAGGGGGATTACATGGGGAGGGAGATGGGGGAGCAGGGTAAAGGAGGGGATGGAGGAGCGGCAACTAATGCTAAAGGCTTTCAACAAGCCACATGGAAACCTACTACTGTAGCAGCTTCCTAAAATATGTACATATATGAATTTAAATGGAGTCACCGTATAATAGGGAGACAATGCCCCAACTAGATATCTTATGCCACCAAATAAAACCTCCAGTGCCAGGAATGGGTTATATGTCTTATTGAGTCATTGGTCAAAAGAGTCCCATGGAACCCCCCAAACATCATAGGCTCTTTGTTGTTCTCCACGATCTGATGGAAAGGCCCTATTGATGAGGATGACACTTATTTATGTCACTGAACATAGAGAAGTTGAACTGGTGCTAGAAGTACCACCCTTACTGACTAGCATTCATGGAAGGTATTGGGGGAGCCCTCTGAGTGCTACCAGAGGAGAAAGGTAGTTGACACTATTAAAGCAGCCAAGAACCTGAGAGTAGATAGAGCATGGGTCTAGGAAAAAATTACTATTATTTTACTAAAGGAATAGCAATAAAATGAATCCTAATGACATTTTTCTGAACCATATTGCTCAAACCTCATCAGAGAAGCTTCTTCTTGAAGTAGATGCTTCACAGAGACCTGCAGTTAGAATGTGTGTAGACAAAGAGAGATTGTGGAATACTCACTCTTAAATGGGATCTCTTCATCAAAGCCTTCCCTTCAAGGCTCAGGGATCTGTTCAGAAGTGGAGGCAGAAAGGTTGTAAGAGTCAGAGGTGATAGATGACTCCAAGGAAACAGCGTCTCCTAGGTACATCAGGATTGGTGCAATATGAACACGCAGAGACTAGCAGAATGCATAGGATCTATATAGGGGCAAGTCAGATGGAAGGGTTCCTGCACTGAGAAGGGGAAACAGACACCGGGTCTGTGATGGCTGTTCTTGGTTGTCAACTTGACTTATCTGGAGTGAATTATAATCCAGAAATGGAGGACACACTTGTGATCCATATCTTTTGGCAAGAAGATGCCTTTGGTCTGATCTTCAGGCTGGATGACGTATGCCTTTAATCCAGACCTTGAGGCTGGAAGGCAGACCTTTAATCTGGGCAACACCTTCTGCTGGAAGCCTATATAGGGACAGTGGAGGAAGGAAGGGCTCATTCTTCTCCGGCTTGCCCTTGCCTTGTCAGCACATCCATTCCTTTACTGGCATTGGAGCCAACGTCTTTGGGATTCCAGTGTATACTGAAGACCGCCTGGGACTGAGAAGCTACTGGATTCTTGGACTTTCCACTCAAAACTAGCTATTATTGGGCTACAGCCTGTAAGTCATTCCAATAAATTCCTACATGCATGTATACATACATACATACACACACACGCGCGCGCACACACACACACATACAGAGAGAGGGGGAGAGAGAGTAGAAAGAGAGAGTGTGTGTTTGGATTCAGGAATTTCTGGCATAAAGATACTGCGGTTTATACAATATAAATTTTAGTACAGATTATAAACACTGGAAATACTAATGTGTCTAAAACTTATGTTTTCAGAAACTCAAATAATTCCTGTAAGTTTCAGAGAGTTGACTTGGAGTATTCACTTTGAACAGGTCCAAGAGGAGCCAGAGAGTCCCATAGATCTGGATGGTGAAGTGAGAAAGCAGCTACCGCACGACGTGGCCAGCATCCTAGCTTTCTCAGGTGGCCCAAAGAAGCAGTCTTGAGAACTCGGCAACCCCATTCCTGGCCCACCTTCTATCCCCTTTAATTTCCCCACTTTTTTATAATGAGAAAAAGGTGGGAATGTTAGGATTCAGGCATTATGTTGGCCCCTGGCACCTGGCAGGATGCACCCAGGATCCTATGGCTGCTTTGTCACTACATAGTCTGTATGTATGTGCAAAGGTCCCTTTAAGAGACAAGCACCGCCTACTCCTGCTTTCTTCTTTCTGCCATTTTTCTGAGGAGGCAGGTCACTCTGTCTCTGTCTCTTTCTCTTTCTTTTTCTCTTTCTCTCTTATAGAAGAAGACTGTTCTTCATTTTCCGGCTGCTGAGACCCCTCCCCCCCAAATCACATAGTAACTGTACTAATTACAACATTGTTGGATCAATGACTCAAGCATTTTCCTAGCTAGCTCTTGTATCTGGAATTAACCCATTTCTATGACTCTGTGTATCACCACGAGGCTGTGGCTTACCAGAAAGTTTTGGGGTCCTTCTCCTTCAGCAGCTACATGGCATCCCCCTGACTCTGCCTACTTTCTATATCTCTGTCCGGATTTCCCGCCTGGCTTTACTTTGCTAAGCCATTGGCCAAAACAACTTCTTTACTAACCAATGGCAATAAAACATATTCACATCATGCAGAGGAGAATCCCACCTCTCTCTCTCTCTCTCTCTCTCTCTCTCTCTCTCTCTCTCTCTCTCTCTCTCTCTGTGTGTGTGTGTGTGTGTGTGTGTGTATGTGTGTGTGTGTCTGTCTCTGTCTCCTCTCCTCTTCTCTCCTCTCCCCTCCTTTCCCCAAGAAACTTCCTTCCCATGTAAGCCCTATCTTATGGCATGTTTGTCCCCTGCCGTGAGATCCATGGTCCCACCTCATGCCGCATATCATTACAGAGAGAACATGACATTGAGTGGTTAGGGAGGTACGAGGACCTGGAAAGAGTTGGGGAGAATATAACATGATAAAAAATATCTTGCATGAAAACATAGATCAAAGACAAATGAATGCCTACCGTAGTGAGCATTCAGAAAGGAAAGGGTGGAGGTAGGTGTGAGCATGTGTACTGTTCTATCAAAACCCTTCCCATGCCATTATTGTCTTCTTTTCCTCCCAGACCAGATCCCTTCTTCTCAAGTCTCTTTCTTCCTGTCATTTTCCTCCTCTGTGACCTGCATTTAATTAGGATTGCCTGCATGACCATGGGTGGGAGATTACTTAATGATTGAGTGAGGGCAACACACCAATGGGAAATGAGTCTACTTCTTTCACCAACCTTTAGCTGCATGTGGCTCCTTCCTTCTTTCTTTCCTTTCTTTCTTTCTTTCTTTCTTTCTTTCTTTCTTTCTTTCTTTCTTTCTTTCTTTTTTCTTTCCAAGACAAGGTTTCTCTGTGTAGCCCTGGCTGTGCTGGAACTCACTCTGCAGACCCGGCTGACCTTGAACTCACAGAGATCCCCCTGCCTCTGCTTCCTGAGTGCTGGGATTAAAGGTGCGCACCAGCACCACTTGGCTTTCTTGATTTTGTTCTCTTGGTGTCCTCCATCCTCTCTGTCTCTTACGCTCTTACAGCTTCCTCTTTTGTGGGGTCCTCTGAGCTCTGCGGGGTGGGATTCCATGGAGACATCCCATTTGGGTCTGAGTGTTCCAAGGCCTCTCATTTTCTTCATAATGTTTGGCTGTGATCTCTGTATTTGTTTCCACCTTCTGATGATGGCTTAACACACACTGATCATATTTGTCTTTCTGCGTCTGGGGGACCTCCTGAAGGGCTAACAGACCCAAGCATTACAAACATGGCACTGGCAGGTTTTGCCCTTTCCTCTCCCTTGCTAAACTGTTAGATTGCATTCCTAAAGCTAGCCCCCAGTGTCTATCTCCTTATGTGGCCCCGGACTTGTTCCTGAGACTGAACACAAAGGCTTGACTATCAACACCAAGGCCCAACAATCAAAATCCATTATTTGGCTACACTGGCTAACCTCTCCAATGAGGACTACCAACTCACCTAGCACAGCCTTCTCCTTCCTTCTTAAAAACCTATTCCTGCAGAGACTCCTGCTGCCTGCCTTTGCCCATCCAGAGGCAGCCCCTCCCCTGCTTGTCTCTCCAGGGTATTAAATCTCCTTTGTGCTGAAATCTTGGTGTCTGAGTGTCCTGCACTGACTCTGAGGGGAATCCTTACACTTCACTCAGAACATTTTTTTTCTAGTTCCTTCCATTTGTCTTCAAATTTCATTATGTAATTTTTTTTGTATGAAACGTTCAATTTATTGGTCTTGGGAGGGGGATGAGAACCAAGTCACTGTATTACAATCGAGCCATTAATCTTGTCACTTTGTCAACATTAGCTGGTTGATTTTCATAGTGAAGCTTTCTACATAGATTTAAGAGGACTTTATGACACTTTACAAGTTTTTTCTGCATATTTATAAAAGTTTTGCCTATTTTGTTAACTTTTCCATCATTTATAAAGTTTAAGATTAGTAGTAACTAGTTTTGCCTTGTTTTAGCCTTGAAGTTTTTTTTTCTTTTCTTTTTCTTATTTTGGTTGTCTATGTTGTTGTGACTCAGGTTGGGGGTGACATCTGTCAGGGTCCAGCCTTAACGGG
This sequence comes from Ondatra zibethicus, assembly GCA_004026605.1. NCBI lineage: Eukaryota > Metazoa > Chordata > Mammalia > Rodentia > Cricetidae > Ondatra > Ondatra zibethicus. The sequence goes on from PVIU01002039.1 coordinate 94,730, forward strand.
ATTTGCATATTCCAGGATATGAGCATGAGGATTAGATTTTTAAGCAAAAGGAATGGAGATATGAGAGAAATAAAAGACAAACACAGAAGAGCATTGAGAGGGAAATTCAGCAAATGCTGAAAATCGACCACGGTTATTTTCCACCTGTTTATATACCCCACTCAAAAAAGGGAGCGGGGAGGCAGCAGACTTCATTAACTTGATATAAGGAATAGACCAAGTGTGCTGCAGGCAACCACTTCCTGAAACCTCCTGCCAATCTTGAAGGGGCAAGAATAGACTTGAATTCTCCAACCTTTGGTCAAGGTGGAACGGATCCACCTTTAGACTCAAAATACTAATTAGCCACATCCTAGGTCAGGACCTCCTGTTTGTTGTCACCAGCTGTGAGAGAGCAGGGACAAGCTCGAACTCTCTGACCTTTCATCAAGGTGGAAGGGACTCACATCGATGGGCCCTGGCACTTTGTGAAATACATTCCTGGCCTTTTGCTTTGTTCTTGGCCATGGCTAAACTTTAGGAAGTGGATGTGGCTGTTCAGGTTCCCAGTGACACCCTCGAGTGCTGGAGGTCAACAGCAGCCATCTTATCACCCCCACCTTCTCTTTTGAAATGGGACTCTCACTGCAATTAGAACTTACTGATTGGGTAGACAAGTGGCTTTTGAGCCCCAGGGGTCCTCCTATCTACACCTCTAATCACAGGGGTTTCAGGCGTGTGCCACAGTGCCTGGCTTTCCTGTGGGTGCTGGGGATCCAGACTCAGGTCCTCAGGCAGCGTGCGGCAGGTACTCTAACGGCTGAGCATCTTCTGACCCTCGTTAGTCCTTCCTTAGCAGCCAGCTTTGCCTCTGTGCATTTCATTCCCCACAAGTGAGTTCCCTGGATGATCAGAGAAGTAACGTAAATATGAAGCCCCAACAATATTACTCAAAAGTTTCTGTCCCTGTTTTTGACTAAAGAATGGTAACTGATGCAGTCTGCCCGTTATGTGTACAATTTACCTGAAAATAATAATCTTTCTTGCTTTTTTGGGGTCTAAGTATTACCTAAAAGAATGTCGGCTGGCGTTAGGGAGAAAAACAGAACCATTTCTGAGTGGAAATAGGAGACTTCCGGTCACACTGGGGAAGAGAAACTAAAACCCACCTCATGCTGCCAAGAAATGACCACCCCTGGATACTGTTTGCAAACACAGTGGGGAGCAGAGTCAAATGGAAGCTGACAAGGTCAGGAAGTTTTCCTCCATGAGGAAGCTGAGGGCTGAGAGTTAGGTTGAAAAGATACAGATAACCATGGAAGCAATTGGTACCTTCAGGTTTTTTATTTGTTTGTTTGTTTTTTGCAGCAAATTTTCTTTCATATGAAGTTGGGTTTGTTGACTTTTAAATCAACTACTTACTTTCTAATTGCGTTTCTTCTTCTGATGAAAATGACATTGAAGACGTTTACCACTGAGTTTGGAAGGAGGTAGCCTGGGCCTGAGGTAAGCCAGAGAGACTAAACACTAAAATGTAAGAAGAGTTCTGAATGCTTTTTTGTTTGTTTGGGTTGTTTTGAATTCTTTTTCTTTCTTTTTTTTTAAATTTAATTTTTTTTTGAGACAACGTACCCCTGTTATGTATCTCTCTGGCTGTCCTGGAACTGGCTGTAGAACAGACTGGCCTCACCCTCAAAGAGACACCCCTACCTCTGCCCCTTGAGTGCTTGGTTGAAGGCATTGAACGTTCCTGGGCAGAGGTTCTCACTCTGGATCAGCTAGTCAGAAAGAATGAAAGAGTTAACAGAGAGCAATGCCCAGCATCCCGTTTCCCTCTCTTTAGGTTACAGGTGAGCAAGAGGCAGAGAATGGAGTTACCTATGTCCCTGTGTGGACGGTTTGAGTGAAACACCAGAATGAGGTCATGTATACTTAGTGCAGGCATGAGAGAGTGAGCACAGGGATATCTTTGATCTTTGATATGTATGTAGTTACCAGTCAGTGAACCGAGAGGGTCTAGGAGAAAGGACGCCGTAATAGCAAAGAACACACCTAGTACCCAGATCTCAGTTTCCAACCAAAACAACCTGAAAGGTTTGTGTGCAGGACTCTAGTAAGAAGTCAAAAGGTGGCCAATCTTCTTGTGGGGTCAAGAAACAAAACAAACCAATGAACCCCACAACGACAAGGGATGAGCCAAAGGAGCACAGGAGGCAGTACTCAGTGGCAAAAGGTGAACTAAGCTGAGTAATGCAATAATATGGTGTTGGGTTAGTATTCTAATTAGAAAATAAACATCCAAGTAGTTGCCAATACAAAACAATGACTGAATAAGTAAATTTGAGACTACACACATTTCCCGCGTAGAAAACTCCCAAGTAATTCATGTACCTGTTTGGCTCTCAAAAATGAGAGGCTTAATATGCTACTCCGGCAGTGTGGGACATACACTGTGACTTCCATCTAAGGAATGGATTCTGAAAAGGGGGGGAGAGACTAACTTTAGAGAGGGACTAACTGTCCAGGCCTTGCGATGACGTGATCAGGATGAACATGAGCAGTGGTTTGTCATAATCCCCTTGATGGAAGGAGAGTGTAACATTGCCTCTGTGGTCTTCTTGCCCAAACCCAGAAAAACATCACAAAACTTTGCAGGGGCATTCTTTAAAATACCTTACCGGTGCTCTGCCTCACGACCATTACAGAAAGGAAAATGTAACAGGCAAAAGGAGCCCGAGAAGATGTGCTGACCAAATCTCATATGGTGTGTGAGGTTGGCTCCAAGAAGGGGCCAAGGGCCGGGTGGTGGTGGCACACGCCTTTAATCCCAGCACTCGGGAGGCAGAGGCAGGCGGATCTCTGTGAGTTTGAGGCCAGCCTGGCTACAAGAGCTAGTTCCAGGACAGGCTCCAAAGCTTCAGAGAAACCCTGTCTCGAAAAACAAAACAAAAGAAGAAGAAGAAGAAGGAGGAGGAGGAGGAGGAGGAGAAGGAAGAGGAGGAGGAGGAGGAGGAGGAGGAGGAGGCAAGGTGAAAGGAAAGCAAATGTGGACTTTAGCTGATAACAATATGCCAGCATCAGATCGTTAATCATGAGAAGATGCTGACGCTGGAGGGAACCAGATATGGAGCGTGGGAGTTCTCTGTATTCCTTTCCCCCTCCTCTAAGTTCAAACCGTTTTTGCATAATTAATGGTGAACAATGTGGCAAGGTGGAAAAAAGTCCCAGTAAACTATAATCATTGTTTGTCTATGTCATGTGATAATGATATATATGCATTTAAGTCTCCAAGTCTTTTCACTTACCATCTGGAGGTGACAGTGGCCATACCATTGATGACATGAGTTAATACAGCTGAAGTTCTGTGCCTAAGCCAGAGCTACTTGCTAACTTTCTGCCTTGTTACTTTTTTTCTTTCTCCGTTCTCATCTCCTGCCTAATGGTAGAAAGACTCCCTCCCAGCTGTACTCTGAGACGCGGCCACCCATTCATAGTGACTTTCCCTTTATTCCTCTGCTCTAGATTGTGGCATTTGAATATCTAATTCACGCATGTGTGATTGCTACGAGGACCCTTTCCAGAAACATGTTTGCTTTCGGACAGAGCGGTGCCTTTGCTGAGACATGGAGGCAGATGATCCAGGGGACTGGCAGATGGCTGTCTGCCCCTCCTGCCCCTTGTCTTGTAATTGCTGTTCTACTGATCAGATCACTGCTAACATTCTCCAAGCCTGCCTGGCACAGCACCGCAAGGACAATGAGCCAAAGGAGTCAGAGCCAGACTCTTCCATCCCTGCCACCAGCAGGACATTCTAGGGAGAGTCACTGCTTCCCTGGATGCTGCGTCTTCATGTCTGGGCGTAGAAGCAAATGCCTTTCTATCTCTCAAGATTATTTTGAGGATCCACGGGTATAAAATACGAAGGCTGGAGCCCTGCTGGATGTTGTCTTTATGCTGCGTGATTTCCTGTCCTTCTCTGGTCATCTCTCTGAGGCAGATGGCAATTTTTTCTGCTTTCTTTTTTCTTTCTTAAATCCCAGTCGCGGTTCTCCCTTCCCCCTCTCATCCCAGCCCCCCCCCCCCATTCTGTTCCCACTCTCAGATCCACTGTTTCTGTTCAGGAAAGGGCAGGTCTTCCATGAGAATCATCAAAACATGGCGTGTCAAAGTTGTGGTAAGACTAAGCACCTCCCCCTGTGTTAAGGCGAGGCAAGGTGACCCAGTATGAAGAGGAGGGTCCCAAAAGCCAGTAAAAGAATCAGAGACAGCCCCTGCTCCAACTGCTAGCAGTCCCGCAAGAGAACCAGGTTACACAACTAACATATATGCATAGTGCCTGGTCAGTCCCATGCAGGCTTCCTGGCTTAAATTCTATCAAGTCCAGCCAGTGAATGATGTCTATGTCAATGTGTGGGTCTTATAGCTCCTTACAGTGTGACTGTTGGCAGTCTGGGAGCGGCAGGTAGGCTGCCTTGGTCTCTGAGTCTTAGGACCTTGCTGATAGGCTCTTTGCTTGCGTCTGTTCTTCAGTGAGCCTCCCTGCTGTTTCCTTCTGTAGTTACACTTAGAAAGTCAGTTCCTCCGTGTAAGAAACTATTTTCCCTAGTGTGCCTTTCTTCACAGTTGTTGGCTCAGTCCTTGTGAACAAGCACGTTATAAGTTTTAACACAGAAGGAGCCACCGAGAAATGTCGTCCAACTGCAGACTGTTGGAGTAAGTCCGAGACGAGGCTTGGAATTCAGCTTTTCCAGCAAGTTCCAGGTCACGCTGATGCCCCTGTCTCAGAACACAGTGTTAGGGGAAGTTGATAGTCCGCCTATTCTTGATTTCACAGGACTGGTGAACTCTCCCACTGATGCAGACACCCGTGTGAGCACTGAACAGAGGAATGGGGCACATGGAGCCTGGGAATGCCTCCCGAGGCTTCTGGGTAGGCAGGCGCCGGGGGCTTCAGCCCTTGTGCTATTACGCTCTGCATGAGCTCTCTCCAGATGGAATGTGATGACAGGACTGAGGGTCCCTAGGCCAGGGGACACAGCACATTCTGTGTCCACTGGATTGTGGGGTGATAAGCAAACTGACTTTGGCAACCCAAAAGGGATGAAATTAGACTTCTCTGGTTTGCTTCAAATGATTGGCTGAGACACACCCCTTCCTTCGGTGAGGTCACCGGCTATGCTTGCTTAGTTCAGGCTTGTTTTTCTTCCCGCTCTGGAATTCAGCGCGATGCGTTAGTCACGAACTTGGGATGAATTTGGAGCCACAGTGGCTCTGGCTAAAGTCTCCTTGACTGTGAGGAGATTAACCAAAAAGAGGGTGTGGTTCTCACCTGCGAGCTCCAATTCCAAGAATATGGTTGGTCGCAAATAACGACAGTTTCTCCTGTAAAATCCCAAACAACTACAGGCATATTGAATGAATTTTCCCTTCCAAAAATCATAATTTGTAAAGTTTAAAATGCTTCATAGTACAAGTTGATGGCAAAATGTAGGGTCATAACCCATAAGCTCCATTTCTTTTTTAAACATAAGGCTTTAATTCCCCTTAGTTCTTGAGTTTTTTGTCTGAGTCTACAGACCAAGGAACTACTGCCATCAAGGGATTATATTATCTTCATTTTTTCTTATAGTTCCCTTTTTAAAGGGATTTATGTATTTATTATATATAATGTTCTGCCTTCATGTATGCCTGCAGGTCAGAAGAGGGCACCATATCTCACTACAGACGGCTGTGAGCCAGCATGAGCTTTCTGGGAACTGAACTCAGGACCTTTGGAAGAGCAGGCAGTGCTCTTAACCACTGAGCCATCTCTCCAGCCCTGGCATTAAACTCTTATGTTTCTAATTAATGTGCTTGCTATGTCCCAAACGGTAATGATAAAAAGGTCTCATTGTACCACTTTATTTTTTTCTGAATGGAGATGTAATTAATATTTGTGCATTGTCATGGAGCAAACTATAGTTATTCAATACATGAATGCAGCATGTCAACAAACAAGGAAACTTTTTGGAGTATTTGTCTGTGTTTGCTTTTGGAGTATTTGGTGTTTTTAATGGAACATATTTTTGGGTTTGGATATGATTATGATCGTTTGGAGGCTTTGTCTTCTTTTTCATGTTTCTTATGTTTCCAAGTTGCAATTTGTGCATTTGCTGGAATGGGTATCTTCTTGTTTGGAGTTTACTGTTATTATTAGTAGTAGCTTTCCCAAGCAGTCAATAGTTAGTGCCATTCAGAGCAGAGCCAACAAGGCTGCAGCAGCTACGGCACTCTTCTGGCTGCCGTCCTATGTGGGTTGAGAGCCATTATCAGCTTCAGGTCTGCGTTTACTTGAAAAGTTTTTCTTCTCTGCATCCTGACATCCGCAGCCTATGGCCTGGGCAGGCTTCCACCTGCTCCAGAGCTCTCCTTTTCTGTACAGCCAAAGGCACACACGTCCTTGCCAAAGGGTTTCCCTAGAGTACATCAGGGTTGGGAAAAACAGAACATTGAGATCTACAAGCGGAGATATGTGGGATCCCAGCACTCTGTCTGCCAAGCTCAGCATCTTTAGATTCTGAACAGCTTACAGCACTCAGCAGGAGGGAGGAGTCTGTGGAAACAGCCATTTGCCAGGCTTGGGTTCGGGACCCTCAGCCCTGTTTGACACTGAGACTAGGAGACATCTCCAGAGGCGACACGGCCTTGCGGCCATGGGCTTGCACTTATCAGTCTCTGAATTTATGCCAAGTAATTTCAGCTGGCAGGTCACCAACAACTGTGCTTTATTGCCCAACCCAGATGCTATGTGTTCACTCCACGTCTTCTCTACAGCTTGTGACTGTCTCCCTCTAGCTATTGTGGCAGGGGAGCTTTAGGTTTTTCTGAATTACAGTTGTTGCCTGCTTTCAGGTTTCAAGTATTCCTTGGTCTCAAACTAAAGTCCCCATTTCAAGATGTTATATAGCTATAAATTTTTTTCCCCCAGTTGCTTGTCTACTCTTCTGGGCGGTTTATTTGTCACGTGAGGTCCCTCTGCTGTGAGCTTGTGCTATGGCCAGTACTACTAGTCTGTTTGCTCCAGGACTGCCTGGCTTACCTGTGGTTCAGGCTTCTGCTCCTCCCCGCACCTAGCTAGCCAGGCTTGGAACGATGATATTTTCTCCATTTTTCTGTGAGCCCTTCTGTTTCTGTGTGCTGTCCTGTCTCCTCTTTGTAATTCCTAATGGTCTTCTTTTTTCTTTTTCTTTTTTAGAATGAAGCCTGTTTTTCTGACTGACTCCACTCCCAGTCTCATAGATTGTGGAGTATTAGTTAAAGGTGTGTTACATTTGTTTACGCTGGAGAACGTTTGTTTTAATGATGCAAAGATGTGTGGCATTCTTTCATGTTGCATTTGTTTAACTCTGTGAAGCTGGGTTACTTTGCCTATCTAAAACACCTGATTGGTCTAATAAAAGGCTGAGTGGCCAATAGTAAGGCAGAAGAAAGGATAGGCAGGGCTGGCAGGCAGGGAGAATAAAAAGAAAGGAAGAAATCTGGGGAGATCAAGGAATGAGAAAGGAAAGAGGAGGACTCCCGGGTCCAGCCACCCAGGATTCCAGCCACAGAGCAAGCCACAGAGTAAGAAGTAAAGAAAGGCATACAGAAATAGAGAAAGATAAAAGCCCAGAGGCAAAAGAGAGGCAGGATAATTTAAGAAAAGCTGTCAAGAAACAAGCCAAGGTAAGGCATGGCATTTATAAGAAAGAATAGACTCTGTGTGATTTATCTGGGAGCTGGGTGGTGGGACCCCCAAAAGAGTAAAAAAGTAAAAGCAATTAGCTACAATCACAGTCTTAGCTTCTAAAGCATTTGACCTGATTTGCATTCTGGTTGTAATTTGATTTCTTTCAATAATTTATAAGAATGGACATTTTCCCATATACTTATTAAAAACATTTTTGCATCTTTTTTGAAACTTACCTGTTCAGATATTAAGCCCATTTTGTAATTGTATTATTTGTATTTGTATATTTTTTGGTTCATTTTTTGAGACAGGGTTTCTCTGTGTAACAGTCCTGGCTGTCCTGGAACTCGCTTTGTGGATCAGGCTGGCCTTGAACTCTTAGAGATCCACCTGCCTCTACTTTCCGAGTGCTGGGATTAAAGGTGTGCTACTCCACCACGTGACTCTTTGTATTTTTTTAATTGTTCACTTTTTTGAGTTTCTTAGATAATTTGGGTATACTGATCTCTTGAATTGTACACAAATGTTTTTACTCATCTTGTCTCAATCCTTTTTTTTTTCCTTTTGTGGTACAGAAGAGTCTGAGCTTGGCTCTTTAACTGTTGTCACCTGTCCTTGTGCCTTTGGCTCTTATCTAAAGACAAAAGCATTGTTTTATACCAGTACATTAAAGTGTTTTAAACTAAGTTTTCTTCTAACACTTTTATAGTTTCATGCTGTGCATGGACTCCTTTGATCCGTTTGAGCTTACTTTGTATGTAGAGGATAAAAATGTCTAATTTAATTGTTCTACGTACATGTATCCAGTTTTGGCAGCTCCTTAGCTCAAAGATCCCATCCTCTATCTACTGTGTATTGGAATCTTTGTCAAAAATCAATGGATAGGTTGGTGGGATGGCTCATTGAGTAAAAGTGGCTATTGCCAAGACTGACAACCTGAATTAGATCTCTGGAACTTACATGCTAGAACGAGAGGAACAACTACCACAGTTTGTCCTCCAACCTCTAAATTTACACCACGGCACCCATGTACACATGCAAAGACATGTACAAAGTAAAGCTCAGTGTGTGTTAAAATGAAAAAATCAGTTGGTTGTGTAAACGTGCATTGGTTTCTGGATTCTCCATTCTGTTCCATGTGCCTGTTTTTCTATGAATGGCATGCTATTGTAATAATAACTTTGAAGGATGTTTGAAGACAGGTGTTGGATTTCTCACTATTTACCCTCCTTCAGGATCACTTTGGCTATTTGGGTCTTTTGCAGTTACATATGAATTTTAGATTTGGTTATTTTATCATTTTATTTCTGTGGAGAGTATCATTGATATTCTGATGAGAATTGCAATGCATCTGTAGGTCACTTTGGATAGTATGATCATCGTGGCATTACCTCTTCTTTTTGTTGAATATGGAATAATGTTCCTTTTGTATGTGTGTCCTTATAATTTCTCTGGTCAGTGTTTTATGGAAAGCTCTTTTACTTTTGGTGAAATGTATTCCTAAAATTTTGCAACTGATGTTATTTTCTGGGTGAATGAATCTATTAATTGGTTAGTCATTTCTTCAGAATTGAAACATTCCCTCTGGAGGCATGAAGGAGGCTCAAAAGGCTCAGGAAGTAAACAAAATTTATAAGGCCTATGGAACTCCTGAAAATGAAAAGATTTACAAGATCCATGCCTGAAGTTCAGAAATCAGTGGACAAGTACTGGAGAGAGAAAATGGTTCTAAGTTAGTTGAGCCACGGGGAAGGGCTGCAGAAAGCTGCTGGGGCTTTTGTGAGATGTCACCTCTGCCTGGGTGGGAAGCTTGCTTGAGTGTCACCTATGCTCCTGCAAGTAACCCCTGTCTACTACTGTAGTGACCCCAATAAACTCACTGCTCCACCTAACTAGATGTGGTGGAGTCAGTGCCCTGTCTAGGGTAAATAAATTTAGGTTCATGTCTACGTAGGAAAAGTCTCATGATATCAAGTATTGACATAGTAGATTCTATCTTTCCCTTTGGATCTAATAATATTTACCTTAATTATTTAATGGTGTCATGGTGAGTACATATATTTTTAAATAAGTAGTACATCATCTTGTTTAATTGATTCTTTTATCAATATATAATGACCCCCTTTATTTATGTACTTTTGATTTTTAGTGTGCTTTATTTAATAGGAACATGCCCAGTCCTCTTGACTTCAGGTTTCCCTTTGTGTCTGGTATCATTTCCTGATCCTTTGCTTTAAGTTTTTCAATATATTTCCTAGTGAAGTAAGTTCTTACAGGTATTATACATTTAGGGTTTTAAAAATCATTTAGGGGGCTGGAGAGATGGCTCAGAGGTTAAGAGCACTGACTGTTCTTCCAGAGGTTCTGAGTTCAATTCCCAGCAACCACATGGTGGCTCCCAACCATCTGTAATAAGGTCTGGTGCCCTCTTCTGGCCTGCAGGGACACATGCAAGCCGAATGCCATATACATAATTAATAAATAAATCTTAAAAAAAATCTTTTAGGCTGGGTGTGGTGGCACACGCCTTTAATCCCAGCACTCAGGAGACAGAGGCAGATGCATCTCTGTGAGTTTGAAGCCAGCCTGGTCTACAAAGTGAGCTCCAGAGCAGCCAGGGCTGTTACACAGAGAAACCCTATCTTGAGAAACAAACAAAAACAAAACACCATTTTAGCCAGTCTATATGTTTTGATTGGTAAATTGGATCCATTTACATTCAAGGTTTCTGTTGTGGGGTATGTACTGCCTCTTGACATTTCTTTAATCTTTTTTAACATGCCCAATCAAAACAAGCCAACTCATCCTAACACAGGGTTTCCCTTTATAAACTGCCATTTGCCTATGGCCCATGTCTGTGTCCTCTAGTTCAGATGCAGTCCCTTGCCCCTTGGGCGCAAGTATCTGTAAAAGGAGACTGCTCATTCATTCCAGGCTGCCCAGACCTGAATAATCACACAGAAACTATATTAATTACAACACTGCTTGGCCTATTAGCTCAGGCTTATTATTAATTAACTCTTACATCTTAAGTTAACCCAATTCTATTGATCAATGTTTCACCACAAGGCTGTGGCCTACCAGTAAGGTTCTGGTGTCTGCCTCCTTCAGCAGTTACATGGCATCTCTCTGACCATACCTTCTTTCTCCCAGCATTCAGTTTTGCTTTTCTGCCTAGCTTTTTTCTGCCCTGTCAAAGGCTAAAGTAGCTTCTTTATTAATCAATGGTAATAAAACATATTCATAGCATATAGAGGGGAATCCCACATTAAATATCCCTTTCCTCTTTTCCCTTCTTCCTCCTCTTTTATCTCCTGTCTTTGTCTCTTATCCCCTGCCCTTTTATCTCTCTGAGGTAAATAAATATCCTTTGTGCTGAGAACTTGGTCTTGGGGTCCTTATGCCAACTTTGAGGTCCTTTTACCAGCCCCACCAATGGAAAACTTGCCCGGTTACAGAAGATGGCTGTAACAGATTCAGGCTTTGTATCCTCACTAGGGTCACCCTCATATGTTCCAGGAAATTTCCACTGTACTAGATTTCCACATCATCCACACACTTCTTTGTTGCAGTCATCTCTTCCCATACTCTTTCCCTCCAGCCCTTCCTCTCCAGCCTGATCCCTACTGCTTCCATCCCTCCACAATTCACCCAGAAAAATCTATTCTATTCTATTCTCCCTTCCCAGCGAGATCTGTGTGTCCCCTCTAGATCCCTCCTTGTTACTTAGCCTCTCCAGATCTGTGGATTATACCATGATTATCCTTTAATAGCTAGTATCCACTTATAAGTGAGTACGTATATATCATGTTTATCTTCTTGAGGCTGGGTTGCCTTGCTCAGGATGCTTTTTGTTCTGGTTACATGTGTTTGCCTGAAAATTTTATGATGTCATTTTTTTTCTAATAGCTGAGCAATAATCCATTGTGTAAATGTACCATATTTTTTAAAAAAATCTGTTCTTTGGTTGAGGGACATCTAGGTTGTTTCCATTTCTGGCTATTATGAATAAAGCTGCTGTGAACATAATTTACCAAATGTTCTTGTGGTAGGATAGAAATTCTTTGGGTATATGCCCAAGAGTGGTATAGCTGGGTCTTAAGGTAGATTGATTCCCAGTTTTCTGAGGAATTGCCATATTGATTTCCGTAGTAGCTGTGCAAGCAATGGAGGATTATTCCCCTTGGTCCACATCCTTGCCAGCATGAGCTGCCACCTGTGTTATTGATCAGCCATTCTGACAGGTGTAAGATGGAATGTCAAAGTAATTTTGATTTGCGTTTCCACGATGGCTAATGATGTTGAATATTTAAGTGTTTCTCAGCTGTTTGAGCTCCCTCTATTGAGAACTTTGTTTAGATCTGGGCCTCATTTTGCAATTGGATTATTTGTTGATGCCTAGTTTCTTGAGTTCTTTGTATATTTTGGGTAGTAAGCCTCTATCAGATGTAGAGTTGGTGAAAGATTTTTCCCATTCTGTAGGTTGACATTTTGTCCTGTTGATGGTATCCTTTGCCTTACAGAAGCATTTCTGTTTCATGATCTCCCCTCATTAACTGTTGATCTCAGTGCTCCTGTTAACAGTTCAGGAAACTGTCTCCTATGCTGTTGTATTGAAGGCTGTTCCCCAATTTATCTTTTGTCAGTCTGATTTAAAGTTGAGGTCTTTGGTCAACTTGGGCTTGAGTTTTGTGCAGGGTGATAAATATGAATCTATCTATATTCTGCTACATGCAAACATCCAGTTAGATCAGCACGATTTGTTGAAGATGCTTTTTCCCCCCCATTGTGTATTTCTGGCTTCTGTATCAAAAATCAGGTGTCCATAGGTGTGTGGATTTACATCTGTGTCTTTGATTTGAGTACATAGATCAACATTTTTCTTTTATGCCAATACTATACAGTTATTATGACTGTAGCTCTGGAGTACACATTGAAGTCAGGGATAGTGATACATCTGGAAGTTCTTTTATTGTTAAGGATTGTTTAGCTATCCTGGGTTTTTTGTTTTTCCATATGAAATTGAGTATTGTCCTTTCAAGTTCTATAATGACTTGTGTTGGAATTTTGATGGGGATTCTGTTGAATCTATAGACTGCTTTTAGTGGGATGGTCATTTTTACTATGTTTATTTTACTGATCCATGAGCATGGAAGATCTTTACATATTCTGATATCTTTTTCAATTTTTTCTTCAAAGATCTGAAGTGCTTTTGTCCTACAAGTCTTTCACTTATTTGGTCAGGGTTACCCCAAGATATTTTATATTGTTTGTAGCTATTGTGAAGGGTGGTGTTTACCTGATTTCTTCCTCAGTCTGTCATTTGTATATAGAAAGGCTATTGCTTTTTTGAAATAGTTAATTTTGTATTTAGTCACTTCAATGAAGTGTTTATTAACTAGAGGAGTTTGCTGGTAGATTCTTTTGGTTGCTTATGTGTACTATCATACCGTCTACAAATAATGACTCTCTGACTTCTTCTTTTCCGATTTGTATCCCTTTCATCTCCTTCAGTTGTCGTTTTGCTCTAGCTAGAATTTCAAGTACTATGTTGAATATGAAGAGATTGGACAGCCTTGTCTTGATTCTGATTTTAGTGAAATTGCTTGAAGTTTCTCTCTGTTTAATTTGATGTTGGGTATAGACTTGCTGTAAATTGCCTTTACTGTGTTTGAATATATTCCTTGTATCCCTAATCTTTCCAAGACTTTTATCATGAAGAGGTGTTGGATTTGTCAAAGGCTTTTTCAGATCCGAATGAGATAATAATGTGGTTTTTATTCTTTCAGTTTGTTTATATTGTGGATTACACTGACAAATTTCCGTATCTTGAAACATCCCTGCCTCTCTGTAATGACGCCTACTTGTTCATGGCAGGTGGTCCTTTTGGGTTGGTTTGTGAGTATCATGGCGGGTGGTCCTTTTGGGTTGGTTTGTGAGGATTTAGTTGAGTGTTTTGGTGTCTATGTTCAAAAGGGAAATTAGTTTGTAATTCTCTTTCTTGTGAAATATTTGTCTGGTTTGGGTGTCAGGGTGACTGTGGCCACATAAAATGAATTTGGCAATATTCCTTTTGTTCCTATTTTGTGAAATAATTCGAGGAGTATTGGAGATAACTAGTTTTTTTAAAAGTTTGGTAGAATTCTTTGCTAAACCCATCTGGCCCTGAGCTTTATTTGGCTGGGTGACTTTCAATGACTTTTTTATTTCCTCAGGGGCTATAGGTTTGTTTAAGTCATTTTTCTGATCTTGATTTAGCTTTGGTAAGTGGTATCAATCGAGAAAAAAAGTATCCATTTATTTTAGGTTTTCCAATATTGTTGAGTACAAGTTTTAAAAGTATGACCTAATGATTCTTTGGATTTCCTTGATGTCTGTTGTTAGGTTCCCCCCTTTTTTTTTGATTTTGTTAATTTGCATATTCTTTATCTTTTAGTTTGGATGAAGGTTTGTCTATCTTGTTGATTTTCTCAAAGAACAAACTCTTCATTTCATTGATTCTTTGGATTGTTTTCTTTGTTACTATTTTATTGATTTCAGCCTCCAGTTTAATTATTTCCTGCCATCTACTCTTCTTAGGTATGCCTGCTTCTTTTTGTTTTAAAGCTATGAAGTATGCTTTTAAGTTGCTAGTATGAGAACTTCATTTTTTATATAGGCATTTAGTGCTATGAACTTCCTCTCAGCACTACTTTCGTTCTGTCCTATAAGTTTGGGTATATTGTGTATTTATTTCATTGAATTCTAGGACTTCTTTTTTTTTTCTTTATGACTGTCTTGATTCAATTTTCATTTAGTAGACAGTTGTACAGTTTCCATGAGTTTGTAATCTTTATGTTGTTTCTGTTCTTCTTGATACCCAACTTTAATCCATGGTGGTCTGATAGGATGCATGTGGGGTTATTTTGTTTTTCTTGTATCTGTTGATATAAGACTTGCTTTGTGATTGAGCATGTGGTCAATTTTGGAGAAAGCTCTGTGAGGTGCTGAGAAGAAGATATATTCTTTTGTGTTTGGGTGAAATGTTCTGGAGATATGTTAGGTCCATTTGGCTTATAATGTCTGTTAAAGTTCCAGTATCTCTCTGTTTAGTTTCTGTCTGGATGACTTGTCTATTGCTGAGAAGTGGGGTGTCTCCCTCTTTCAACATGTGAGAGTCAGTGTGTGGCTTAAGGTTTAGTAATGTTTCTTTTATAATTTTAGTTTCTCTTCTGTTTGGGACATAGATGTTAAGAATTGAAACATCCTAGGCTCAAACTGGTTTACAGAGTGAGTCCAGGAAAGGCTGTGAAGCTACACAGTAAAACCCTATCTGAAAAAACCAAAAACAAAAGATTTATGTTAAAAAAATTGAAACATAAACTTGGTGGGTTTTTCCCTTTGAGTATGAAGTAACCTTCCCCATTTTTAAAAAAGTTATTTTTGTTTTGATCTATTTTGTTAGATATTAGAATGGCTGCACCAGCTTGCTTCTTAGGGTCCATTGTTTGGAAATCTATTTCCAACCCTTTACTCTGTCTATCTTTAGTATTGAGGCATGTTTCTTGTATGCAGCAGAAAGGACAGATCCTGTTTTCCCATCCTCTCTGTTAGTCTGTCTTTTTATTGAGGAAGAGAGTCCATTGATTATTTATTTATTATTTATTTATTGGTTTTTTTGAGACAGGGTTTCTCTATAGCTAAAGCCTGTCCTGGAACTAGCTCTTGTAGACCAGATTGGCCTCCAACTCACAGAGATCTGCCTGCCTCTGCCTCCCTAGTGCTGGGATTAAAGGTGTGCACCCCCATTGCCCAGCAAGTTCATTGATTTTGAGAGATGTCAATGATCAATGATTGTTAATTCTTATTTTGGTATTGTTGTTGGTTTTGGTGGTGGTGGGTGGGTGTGCGTGCATGCGTGCATGCTTCCCTTCTTTTGGTTTTGCTGGTGTAAGATTTATTTCCTGTGTCTTCATGGGTGTAGTTAACCTCCTTGGGTTGGATTTTTCTTTCTAGTATATTCTGTATGGCTGAATTTGTAGATAGATATTGTTTAAATTTGACTTTATTATGGAATATCTTGTTTTCTCCATCTAGGGCGATTGAAAGTTTCCTGGGTATGGTATTCTGGGCTGGTATCTGTGGTCTCTTAGAATCTGCAGGATAACTGTCCAGGCTCTTTTGGTTTTTAGAGTCTCTATTGAGAAGTCAGGTATAATTATAATAGGTCTACATATATATTACAGACACACACACACATATTACTACTTTCTCTTTTCTCTTTCAGCTTTTAATATTCTTTCTTTGTTCTGTATGTTTAGTATTTTGATTCTTATGTGGTGAGCAGATTTCCTTTTCTGGTCCAATCTGTTCTGTATGCTTCTTGTATCTTTATAGGCATCTCCTTCCTTAGATTAGGAATATTTTCTATGATTTTGTTGAAAATACTTTCTGGGCCTTTGGGCTGGGATTCTTCTCCTTCTGTTCCTATTATTCTAAGGTTTGGCCTTTTCATAGTGGCTCAGATTTTCTGGATGTTTTGTGTCAGGAAATTTTTACAGTTAATATTTTCTTTGACTGATGTATCTATCTCCTCCATCATCAATGCCTAAAAATTCTCTCTTCCATCTCTTGTATTCTGTTGTTGATACTTGCATCTGTAGTTCTTGTTCACTTACTTAGATTTTCCATTTCCAGAATTCCTTCATTTGTGGTTTTTTTTTTTTATTGCTTCTGTTTCTCCTTTTAAGGTCTTGAACAGATTGATTTGTTTCCTTCAACTGTTTGTTTTTTTTTTTTTCTTGGCTTTCTTTAAGGGTTTTACTCATTTCCTGCACTTCTTTTGGTTTTTTCCTTGATTCCTTTAATGGTCTCATTCACTTCTTTAGTGACCTCTGTCATCTTCATAAAGCTGGTCTTGAGGTCTTTTTCTTGTGCTTCAGCTGTGTTGGAATATTCAGAGCTCGCTATGGTAGAATGGCTGGGCTCTGGTGGTGACACATTGCCCTGGCTGTCGTTGATTGTGTTCTGATGATGGCATCTAGGCATCTGGGTTTGGGGCGATTATAGGTCTAGGGATTTGTCTTTGTTGAATGGATGTTTTCTTCCTTGGTTTCTGTTTCCTCTCTGGTCTTTGACCTGTGGTTGAGCAGGGGATCTCCACCCAAGATGGGGGCTGGAATTCTGGTGGCCTGTGTGACTTCTGATCCAGCAGGGAGTCTCCACCTGAGTTGGAGGCTAAGTACATGGTGATGAAATGGGGATGGGGCTTGGGGATAGTGTTTGGGGAGACACTGAGATCATGGAGAAGGTTGGTGGGTGGGTGGTTTACCTGGTGTTTCTGGTGGCCAGCTGGTGAGACCTCTGATCCAGCAAGGAATCTCTGCCCAAGTTGGAGGTGGGGATTGAGGATAGTGAAGAGGGGGTGCACCAAAAGTCCATTGACAGGCAATCTACCTGGTCTTTTGGCAGTCATGGCCTGTGTTTAGTCAGGGCACATATGTTGAAACTGGGGACTGGAACACAGGGATGAGGTGTGGGAGGGACAACTGTGGGATTGGCTGTGTTGGAAGCTAGAGAGTAGGGAAGGTCTGAGGAAGGTAGAATACCTGGTCTTCTGGACAAGAACTACAGGGGGTGTCTACTCAAGGGAACCAAAGAGTAGGTAATGTCCCCAGGTCACTGGCCTACCAGGTCTTCTGGTAGGTGTGGCTTGTGGTTGGGCAGGGGGTGTCTGCTGGATTTGGGGGCTGAGACACAATGAGCAGGGGGGTGGGACAAGTGAGAACTGGGTCTGTTGGAAGGGAGAGGATGAGGTGGGCCTGAGGGCAGATAGCCTAGCTGGTCTTCAGGTAGGTGTGGCCTGGGATTTGGCAGGGAGTGTCTAGTTGAGGGAACTGAATGGGAAAGGTCCATGGGAGCCTGACATACCTGGTTTCTGGCAGGCATGGCCTGGACATTTCTTTAATCTCATGTATATTCCTAATTTCTTTCTGCCTTGCTTATTGTCTTTGTTATTTGATAGTATTTTTGTTGCTGTGATTAAGTTTGATTTTCTTTTCTTTTTCATGTACCTGTTCTTCTATTGAGTTCTATGCATTTGTGTGTTTTCTTTACCGGCAACAGGCTCAAGGTTTTGAGAGAAAGGAGATTTCCCGAAGTCCAGTGTGGCAGTGGGTGGTGCTGGGGCTTACAGCCTGGCGGTCACTTTTCTGAAACTGTACGACCAAGATAGTACTCTTTCCAAGAACCAAGGAACAAACAGAAATTATGGTAGGACCTTGGGCATAAGAACCCGCATCCCATTTTCACAGGCTGTCGAGGAGAAGTTCCTTATCTGTGGCTAGGCACCTGCAGGTAACATTTTGTCTTGTGGCACAGATAGCCTTACCTCTAGATTATATACAATGTGCAGGAGATCCTTTCTAGGTTGAGCAACCCTGGAGTCAGGTTTTGTAGCTTTACTATTTGTAGTCTTAGAGCTGAATGACGTGGATCAATGTTGCTGATCTCCTGGGTCACAAATCCTTGTGGAACTGAGCCGTGTAGCACTGGTTGGCATGATCCTGGAGATGAAGGTCATAGAAAAGATGACCTTCTTTTGGTCCAAGGGATAAGTTTTTTAAGCACTTTATAGACAGACTTTCAAGGCTATGTTGGGGATGAAACTCTTCCCAGCTCTCAGAGTAAGCACAGATGGGAGCCGACACTGGCAACAGCTTTTCTGATTTATGGGAAGCTCTTGATATACAGGGTTGAAGCCAAGACTTTTTGGCCAGGAGCAGCAGGGACCCATTTCTGATGACTGGAGAAGACATTTTTCCTTACTCCGCACGGGGCACGTGTTATTAGCTACTCTTCTGTTGCTGCCATGAAACACTGTGACCAAGTGACCAAGGCTACTTATGGAAGAGTAGAAATCAGGCAAAGTGCTATACACATGGAATCCTAAAACACTGGAAGCCAAAGCAGGACTCTTGCTACGAGCTTGCAGCCAGCCTGGACAGTTATATAATGAATGCTAATTCAGCCAGGACTGCACCATAAGATTCTATCTTTAAAAAAACGGAGAGAGAGAGAGAAAGAGAGAGAGGAGTAATGGAGCAAACTGTTAGCAGGTGAGGGGTTTGCTTCCAGATGTCAAGGTCACCCTTTCAGAGATTTTATGTGCTCACTGATTTGTTTCAGCATTTCTACTCTATAACTTTTTTCTTGTACGTCTCTGTGATGGGAATTATAGTCCTTGAGTAGGCATACTACTCTGTATTTTGTTTTACTCTTTGCAGAGGTACATAAATAGGTCTGGCTGTGGGCAACTGCTTATAATTTGACCAGAAGAATAAGGAATAATAAACAACTAAACCCTCCAGCTTCTTTGGAAACTCTTCTCTTTGGAAAAGTTGCCTCTTGTAAAGTCTGAATTTATCATCATTGTGCGTATGTGTGCATGATGTGTGTGGGGCATGTGCACTCCAGCACATGTGTGGAGGTCAGAGGGCAGCGTGCAGGAGTCTGTTCTCTCCTTCTGCCTTCATGTGGGATGAAGGATAGAACTCAGCTGGCTAGTTTATGTGGCAAGCACTGAGCCACCTAGTTGGCCCTGCTTGGAAAATTTTTGTTATGCAACTGCTAGGTAGCCTTTGAATGAAGTGTTGGCCTGAATACCAAACACTCAATTTACTTTTTTTTTTTTTTTTTTTTTTTTTGAGGCAGGGTTGACTATGCAGCTCTGACTGGCCTGGAACTCTGTATATGAATCAGGTTGGCCTGAAACTCATAGAGATCCACCTGCCTCTGCCTCCAGAATCCTGGGATTAATGGATATGCAGCATTACCCCAAGTCTAAACACTCCAATTCTTAATGTGTCAACTGTCCCTGGTTTTACGCATGACACACTTTTGTACAACTTTATACTCCTGATTAGATTACTTGCTTTTCATGACTGACACCTGTGTCTTTGATATTCTTGTAACCTGTCAACAGATGATGCTTGTCACCATGACCAGAAAGCTCTGATAGTAATAACCCCTAGATTGGAGTGCTTTCTCTACTAGGAATTCCAAGGCAGTATCTTCTTATAATCTTACTTAAATTGCTTTCAGATCTGACTTCAGGCCCATGGTCCTTGTCTTTAATAGTTGGCGGTTTGAATTCTGACCCAAAACTCTGTGGAGCATAAAGTTAATAAAGCTGGTTTCATATTTTTATGGAATTAACTGTTCCCTCTTCTTGAGACTCAAAGTCTATACTAAGGACATTTTTAATTATTGTTTGCTTTTGAGGACCACAAGGAATTTAAGATGTTTCCTTGAACATAAAAACCCTTTCTCCCTTCTCCCTTGTTTCAGATGGATGCAGATTTCCATGCTACAGGTTTCTGTGTTTAACTTCTGATAAGATTAGCTTTGTAGTGTGCAATGTGCAAAACAGGCCTTAAAGAACAGAAGTTTACCATCTGAGCAATTATCCAACCACATAACCAGAACTGGGCAGCTAGGTCATGGATATAGGGGCAGGAGGGAACTGGTACCTGACTTGGAACTCCAATTTTTTTTTTGGCCTTGGGTTATTGATATGCTACAAATTGTCCATTGAAGGTTACTGTGTAAAAGCAATCATAGTCACAGTGAATTGCTTCTATTTGCAGTGAGTATGTGGGAGCAAGAGGGATGGAGATTACAGACAGCTTACCTGATACAGCTGCTGCTGAGTCACCTAGGGACACAGAGGGATGATTCTGCTGCAGATATGTTGGGGAGAACTCCTGGGAAGTGGGGAAAGATGGCCTTTGTCATGCACAGCACTAAGCTCATATCAGAGATAAAATTATCCTTTATTTTTCTTTGTTATTCCAAAAAAGATTTACCAAAGTTCACTAAGTTATCCTAACTTTGTCTTAAATATGCTAAGGGGAATTAGGGACAGAGCCTAGATTTGACATAAGTTGTAAGGTTTGATGGGAGAGAGGCCAGTTTAAGGACAGCAGTGATACCTTCTGAGATGTCCCTAAAAGAGAGGTGAATTGCAGGGGTGGCATTGTTACTACAAGTCCCATCTGTTCTGACCCATGGAAGATATCCTTCCCATGGAGACTGTCTGGTTGTATCAAGAAAGCAGGTATCTGCTGTGGGAATTCAATCCAATAGCCAATTGTGTGGGACAGCTTGGCCCAATGGGCATGGTCTTCTCTGAAGATACGTGATCCGATAGTGCCCAGGTAATAAGAGAGGGAACTCTGTGATCAAGTTAGATTTATCAACAGTTGCCAATCAATAAAGTGCACTTCCAATACAGAATGAGGCTGCAATGCTGCCTCTGAGGTGCTGCTCCCCTAGTTCACAATGAAGTTTGGGAAGGTCAGGGGAAGGTAACCATGCCCTGGCCTCGGCAAGCCTCCCTCACTCCCCGGCCCCATCTGGATTTTACTGGTCACATATCTCCAGAGAAAAACTCTCTATACAGTTGGCAATCTAACCAAATTTCCTCAACAGGAATCTCCCATGACAAATCTTCCTTGGTTTTGTGCCTTGGTCTTTTAGTTCCATCACTGGTCTATGGGGACCTGTTAATGCATAGGTCAGATTATTAGCTAGACCTATTTAGGTACAGGGATGTACAGCTCAATGTGAGCTTTTGAGACTTCTTGAGTGATCACGATGTAAAAATGAAAGGACCCCAAAGTCAGCCTCCTTCAGCTCGTCTCTTCTGAAGAGACACTTGCTATTGAAATTAATCTCTCTTTTGTAAAGAATAACATTAATATTAAAGCAGACAAGGTTGAGTGAATATCAACAATAGTGGAATTACTGCAACTAGAGGCTTGCGCTGCGCTGCTCCTGCAGCCTCAATGTTTATGCCTAAGCACTAAGGACAGCATTGTTCGGCCTTCTCGTCGGCTCACAGCGATGGCCAGGACGGTATGATCGACTGAGCTGGATTCAGAATTGGTGTTCCAGTCACGTGATTATGTAATACATGTCATACTTGAGAGCGATTGCTTTGAAGGAAACATTTTCACCCCTTCCACGGTAGGAATCTGTTTTGGACCTCAGCTTTAACACCTGTGTTACCTACATGCCAAGATGACAGAGCACATTCAAACCAGAGTTTAGGACTGGCAGACCTAGGTTCCTTCATGTGACATTTTTTATGTGTTCAGATCTTTGGGGCTGGTATATTTTGTGGTCCCAGGATATAACGAATGACACTGTGTCTCCAAATTAGGCCTTTCTTTGTGCGTTAAGTATTAGACAAAGGGAAAAAAACATTCTGATATTGGGAATTTTTTTCTTTATATAGAAGATATCTTAGAAAGCCTAACTTTTAATGCATTATTCATTCTTGGAAAAAACTTCTGATTAAAAGCAGGCAGGATGATAATCAAATATTGAAAACTATGCAAATGCAGCCCTGTCAGCTCCTCTCAGCGGTGCCAATGTTTTCCAGGGCAAACACACTTTAAGTGCATTTTTGCTCTGAAATCAGACATATTTGGTAAAAATAGAAATGAGTGATTCTCTTATGAAATAACACAAATTATGCCTTGGGAGAATATAATTTTGCTATAAAGTAGGAAATGTTTGAATATGTCCAAAAGCAAAGCACGACATGTTTATAAACACGCTATCAAGAAGCTTTACAATGGGGGCGCCACCGACAATTTGGGAATTGCAATAAATACTCACGGACACACGGAGTAGGAAATATACATCTTGATTTTATAATCGTGTGTGCTTTATTTTTTTTTTACACAAATGGAATGGAAGTGTTGAATATTTACACTTAACAGGAGTGTAAGCTGTGCAGGATCTCTGTAAACTCCAGCCAGGCCCAGAGTAAGTCCCCCTCCTCCGCACCTCCCTTCCCTCCCATCCCGCATTACAGCTCGGTGGAAAAACATCCTGTCAGGGAGAAGCACAAAACTGTCATAGGAAAAGGATCTAACGGGTACAACCTGGTGCACTCAGAAGGTAAGATACACTTAGGAAACACAAATTTGAAAAGAAGAAAAGTTTTCCATCCCAGTGGGAGTCAACCGCGCCACTTGGCTGTCTGGCCTCCTGAGCTGCGAGGGAGATACTGCACTCCTTCAGCTGATCGTTGGCGACATTTTCTGCCTGTCTTAGCTTGTCTTCAGCTGCTACAAGAAGCTGCACAGCTGTACAAGAAAGGATTCCTGAAGCACAGGTTTCAGTGAGGAAGGATATTTACAGATTGAAGTGTGAATGTGTTTCCAACCACGTTGAATCATATCTCATGTAATGTGTCTACACGGTATGCATCCCATATCTACCATCCTTAACTGATGCATACCCACAGAATTCTCTATGGAGCTTCCTGGAGAATCAGTTGTCACAGGAGGTACTCCACATGCTTTAAGGGAACTGATGTCTCCCCAGGAGTGAGTGACTCATTATTATAATTTAGGAACTTAGTCTTAGTCCTCGGCTTAAATGAGTTTTGTAGAAACTTTTAGGCAGGACCAAGACAATAAAGATGTTCATATCGCTAGCAAGTCCATCCAATCTCACCAGAGCAATCACCGGCTGAAAAGCAGAAGGGGCTTCACATGGAAATGAGAAAAAGAAAGGAGGGGAAATCTCTCTCTCCAAAACAGGGCGGTGTCATGGCTTCAGTGAGGTTTATGAGAGTAGTTGTTGGGGCCAGAGTTTGCCTCTGTTAAAAGAAAGCATCCTCAGCCTGGGTGGGGCTGAGAGGGAGTTCCTGGAGACGGGTCCAGGCAGAGGCTTCCGGGTGCCAGGGGCCCGCAGCTCTTGCATCAGCACTGCCAGGGCAGTGGTGCAGGCTGGCTCCAGGTCAGGGCCCCACACTCAGCTTTGCTTTCCGTGCTGAGTAAATAAAATGGTGACCCCAAGTATTTGCGTTGTTAGTCCATTGCGTGGACTTGCTGTCTGAATCAGCCTGAGCCCTTTAGAGGACAGGGAAACTGAGGGTGTGGGATGTGGTAATCGGTGATCAGAGCTGTGTGGGGCGAGAAGAGGAAGGATAAGCTTGGGAGAAAGGAATAAAAAGGGAAGCAGGAGATGGAGGCAAAGGAGAGAAGGACGGGGAAAGAAAGGGGAGAGAGGAGGGGCAAAACCCACAACCCAGGAAGGATAGAAGAGGGTGAACATGGCAGAGGCAATGAGAGAAGGAAAGCAGTAGATAAAATGAGGGGAAGGAGTAGGTGAGAGCCAGAGGTGTGTAGAGCATCCCTGGCTGCGTCCTGAAGGGCTGGCAGTAGGATCTAAGACAGCTCACAGAGGCATCTGAGTGCAGCTTCATCTAGATGGGCTTGCCAAGTGGATAGAGCCAACCCCTGAATTTGGGTCTGGGAGAAAAGGCCTTCTAAGAGTAGGCCGTCAACTCTCATGGAAAAGAGTGATAAGCAAATGCCTCAGCGATAATTGGCTGACAGGTGAGATTTCAGTTTTGGTAAAGCTGAGACCCCCATGGTGCTACACATTGTACCAGAGCATGAAAAATAGCACCAGTGACGCGATCTGGCACTTCTCCGAAAGGGCCCAGCATAAGAAGGTGACACTGTGCCCCCAGCGAGCCTTCAGATTGGGGAGAGCTCCGGACAAAGTTTGCAGTGTTAGCACCGGTCTGGCCCAAGGCTCCAGGCGCATTTGCACCAGATGGGATCTGGGTGACTTTCATGCCATTTCCATAGATGTTGTTGGATTTGCTGCAAAATACACCGGTTCTTTGGAGCCATAGAGACCTCAACATTGGGAAGCGCAAGACAACACAACAAAATGGATGAGTGAATTCTATAGGAAAGACCCTCTCACCAAGGTGCTTGGCGAGTCTTCAAGCAAATATATATGTATATATATTTATATAAATCTACATAAAAAATCAGTGCTAATGCTAATCTGGAAGCATCTACACTGGGAAAATAAATAATTATATTACTACAAAACCAATGGTTTGTGGTTCAATTTGATTGTACTCAGCCACAGCAATACTATCAAATGGAAAGCACATCACACAACTGGAGAAAACATCTACTCATTAATGACAGTCCTCTAAGGTAAAATGGTTGCATGCTCAGTGGAGAAACCAAAGAAGTTATCATGGTGGCCTATGAAGAGAGCTGGGATCGGGAATGGCATTCTAGTGGCAGAGAACTTCGGAGAGCAATCTTGATGGAAGTTGGCCTCGACCTGAAACTGCTGACTGGCAGACATGGGTGCATCTTTTCCCATTGTGAGCCCTCCAAGGCTGTTTCTGGAAAACTGAACTCTCCTATGAGAGGGGGAAAAATGCACAGCTGCTTGCTACCCCTTCCATCGGCAAAGGCAGCCTCAAGACTATATAGGTAGATGCATATTTTTGTATTTTAATGTTTGTTTTGGTGACTGCAGCTAGGCAGACAATGGCATGAATGACCCTTGATTTTGGAAAGAGACTCGGTTGTAAGCCCCGATGTTCTTAGAAGAAGCCCCATCACTCTGATGGCTCTGTCTTTTGTTCTTGTACTTCAGCCTACATGCTGGTTGGCTGCACAGTGTGGCAGAATCCCTGCCAGGTCTTGATGTACCCCAGAAATAAGGCGATGGGGCTTAATCTGGGTATGTAGAGAACCCAGGTATGAGTAGTTATTAATAACACTTAAAAAGTCTCTCTCTGAACACCTTGGGCAGAACCAGTGCTGACGTCACCATCGTTGCTAAAGTGGGAAGCTAACTCTTATGTTTCAGCTTATAGGCTTCAGGAGGTTTTTTTTTTAAATCCCCCAAATCATCATTATCATAATTGTTAGAAAAATGAACTTGGTCCAGGTGCAGGCCTAAGGAAGGCAGTTCAGTTGGTTGAGCTCAAAGTCATAAATCATCCTTGCCTGTGGTTTGCCCTATATACTACAAGGAAAGGGCATCTCTCACCACTCCCAACCAGATAACTTCTCTTTTTTCTCTTCCTCAGAGAAACAGTGCATCTTAGGACAGATCTCCCCCTGCAATGCCAACCCAGGCTGTTACAAAACACCCAGTTGCTCTGTGAAACAAAGAAAAGATAATCCTAATGACTTCTGGCTTGCCAGAATACTGAATGGTTCTTGAACTGTATGCAAGCGACCAGGAACAAAGTTGAATTTGACTATCTACATGGTTGACTCAGGCTATTTAACTGGAGAAAAGCGATTGTTCCCTTTTGATTATTTGTGGGAGTTTGTCTCTGAAAAGCAATTGGCTTAAAAAAAAGTAACAGAAAAATATCTCTTCCAAAAATATCATGAGGGTAACTAGTAAGGGATGTGTCCCATAAGAGCATATTGCTAGCGTGCTAGTGGGATGGCGATGAGGGAGGTGGTAGAGGGAGGAGTCTTAGGCAGACCTGGGGGGAACGCTGATGCTCTGAATGGGTCATTGGCAACAAAAGGGGAGAGTGCAACCTCAAATTTTCAAATTTGATCGTCTGCTGAGAGTGCGCACATCCAGTCTTTCAGTGGTTTTCTTAGTCTTTACAAAATATTTCACAAAACTTTTAACCTATAGAAATTCATTTCTATACATTTAATATATTTTATTGTATAAATTATTCTCATCGTTAGTGCCATCTTTCAGCTTATAAATGGCAAAATCGACAATCATAAAGCTAGTCTAGGTGGAATCCCCTCCTCGGTAAGGTCAGTCCCGCACACCCGCTGCCAGTTTTACGACACGCTTGTCTTTGCACATGCCAGCCAAGGAAACTAAGCCATCGCCCTCCCCGATGGTATGTCGCCTCCAAAGGGACTCTTTCTGGTTTGCTTATTTCCTTTGCTTGTTAAGAAATCAAAGGATGTGCATAGTTATAAAATTCGAAGTGTACCAATTATAGAGGTGGGGAAGGGGGAAGGTTGGTGAGGTGCGAGTGCTGGCAACTTTTCTTAAAGCAAAAAACACAGAGAGCTCTGCACATCTGCTGGGGTGAGAAGGCTGCCCATCTCTAGGGCAGAGAGCCCGCCAGAGGTTCATCCCTACACCTGGTACTTTGAGCAAACCAAAGCCTTCCTGCAATGTCTTTTCCGTCCCACCCTTTGGCCCCTCTGTTTCCTTCATGGCTTCACACAGTTTGTGTTGTACATTCATAAGGATTCACATTGACTGCAAAAACATAAATGCAACAAAAACATAAAAGCCTCCAAGTATTATATTATATATATTTTGTTCTTCTAAATGCTCTTCTGCCATTGTCAGAGGTGCAGGAGCTAATTTATAACTTCTCCTTTGAGGGGATCCAGACGAAAGGCCCAGACTGCTCTTCAATAACAAGCTTGCATTGGTTATATATATCTTCTAAGGTGTCTCCTTGGACGATAGCTGTTACAAAGATAGAAACACCCAGAGTTAGGAGGCATTCCCTTGGGATATAACCCAACAGAAACTCAAATCAGTGACAGACAACTCATCAGGAAGCTTAATGTCCCCTTCTGGTAAGTAAGAAAGAACCATCACACAAGCGAGGTCACGTCAGTGATGCTTACAAGGAACAGTCTATTCTCTCTGTGCCCTAGGTCAGTAATAAACGTGTCCCAATGTTAGTGCTTTCTGTGTTCATTCCCAGTTCTAGCAATGAATCATTCCCTCGTTTCATGGATGCCTACTCCGAACCAGGCACTGGAGCAGGGCGCAGCACACGACAGTTTCAGAAGGAAAACTCCCTGTTTGGCCATAGGGTTTCTCTAATTTACTCTAGTGAAGGCAGAAATTCAGGTCTTGTATAGATACGGAAATAAGAGTTTTAGACAGAAATGTTGAGTTAACCTTTCCAATTCCAAAAATCTTTACTGAGAAACACCATTTATTCTCCAAGTTATTTGGTAAATTAAGAGTTTTATCTCACAGAACTATTTATACTGTGAATACCTGATCAGGAACATAAATAAGAGGAAACATGCATTGCTAAACTGTAAATTACTAAAAACACTCAGTTCTCAGCATAGATTTAAACACATTTTGTTGTTTCGTTTGAGTAAATACTATCTTGGAGTTAGGTCTCCAAAACATCAGCACAACCCATCTGCCACCAAGGCTTCAAGACAAACTATTATTGAAATAGGGTTTGCATCTTTAGGTTTCAAATGCAATCTTCAGATCATACTAATGGTACTAATGAGTGCAAACCATGAGTCAAATAGTCGTTATTTTGACTTAATTTTCCCACCTTGGAAGTGAACTTGGGTCCTCTGGAAAAGCAGCAAGTATTCTTAACTGC
This sequence comes from Ondatra zibethicus, assembly GCA_004026605.1. Taxonomy (NCBI): domain Eukaryota; kingdom Metazoa; phylum Chordata; class Mammalia; order Rodentia; family Cricetidae; genus Ondatra; species Ondatra zibethicus. Next base: position 122,602 of record PVIU01002039.1, read on the forward strand.
TGAGCCATCTCTGCAGCCCTTTGATTTTTTTCCCATCTGGATGCTCTTTTATCTTTTAGAATGACCTATCTCTCACATTACTGAGAGAAACCTTAGCATTAACTTTAGTCAGAATAGTTGTAGACTGCCTTGATATTGGCGCCTTTAGTGTTCTGAATACGATTCAAAATAACTGCAACAAAACCCATCTCATTTCATGCCAGTAATTCATGAGGGAAGTTGTTATATTTAATGTTATTTTAGAGGGTGTTATACTTGGAGGGGTCAAACTTGGAGCCTTGTGCAAGCCAGTTAAACACTCTACTACTGAGCTACATCTCAAACTCAGTATCTTGTTGATAAATCATTGAGAATCAGCTACAAGACAAATGTTACCAAGGCTGGTTTCTCTCTGGGTTTAACCAGTGTTTCATGAGTACAGGGAAGCAGAAAGAACTCAGGACATCCGTAAGAAATATGTATTCTATCCCGAAAACAGCTTGTTGCCAAAGACATTTTTAAAAAATCAAAAGCTATTTTTGAACTTGTGACAGTGTTAACTGAAACATCTTCAAGTGTGTCCTTCTCGTGCTCCTGACTGAGGAGACAGGCCTACAGGTCTGAGACTGAGCCTTTCCAGTTTCCAGTTTTCTGAATCAGGGAGATAGTTCGTGAAGCATCATGCCCAAGATCTCCTTAGTAGTGGGAAGATAGCTCAGGGGCATCTGTCATTCATGGTTTAGAGCCAGTGGAGAACTAGGAGTGAGCTAACAGCTAACTCAGAGAGGAGAGAATTCAGGGCCCTAAACCAACTGGCCGAGTCAGACAGCATAAAAAAAAATTACCAGGCAATCTCAACTAGAAAGTTTTGGAGCCTACCTCAGCAGGTGTGGAACCTATTCTAAAGACAATAGCAGTCAATTTATCTTTTTTTCTTGTAGTATATGTGCAAAGGAAACTTACCTGTAAAATATTCTCCAAATTCTTGTTCTAGCTTAATTGCCCGGTCATAGGTTTTCTTGGCTTGTTCCTCTGTTAGACGCTTATTCATCTCCCTGAGAAAATGAGGGTTTGCTATTAGGACCTGAAAAGAATGTACCCTATCCCCCGCAATTTTAGGAGGCATCGCTTAATCTTAGTAGCTGTTGAGGCTTCATTCAGGACTCATTGTTGGTGGAACCATTTCAGCCGTCTTGAGGTTTGCCAGAGTGTCCACTCTCTTGGAGGACAGGCATCGTGTGTAATATTGGATAGAAGTGGAACCTGTCTCTTTGGGATCTGTAGACCCTGGTTTGGTCTGTTTGGTCCCTGAAGTCCCTAAAGTGAGACTGAACTTCCTCTCCAGCAGGCCTTAGAGTATTTAAATGAAGCACTTGTGTGTTGTTTGAGGTTCTGCTTCATCAGAACAGACTGTCCTTCAACTACTTCTTTGTTGTATTTCTAAACCTAAACTTTCTTTGGGTAGATTTCCACATATCTAAAATATATGTAAGACACAGAATTGACGACAGTCTTCTAGAAGTGGTCAGAGGGAGGAAAGAGGGGGCGTGTACCTGGGTTTGTTAGGCAGCATCACACCCGAGACGAGATTTGCCTGTTCTCAAATCCTAACTTTACAAAAGGTTTAGTTTCTTGCCTTCCTCCCGCTTAAGGGCTGCTGTTCACCCACCATGCAAATCTGATGAGCAGAAACACATAGAGCTTCTGGAGCCCTAAGTGGAGAAGCTCCCTAAGGCATTCTGCAGTTCTAACTGCTCAACTCCTCCAAACGTTGAGGCAGGCCTGTAGTGACGAGCACTTCCTGTTCTTACGATCAGACGACAGCGGGAGCACCTGCTGAAGGTGGACACTTCAGTGGACACAGAATAACTGAAAAGTGCTGGGACCACAATATTTTCAAATAAGACTGTAATCGAGCAGTTTAGTCAGATGGTGAGTTAGAACGGAGGAGCTTGGTGTAGAAGGATCTCTAGCATGGTAGGTGTAAGGTCCCGTCAGACAGAATAGTCTCTAATGTTTAATAGCACACTAGGGTAAATGTGGTTGACAGCAATTGACTATTTCAAAACAACTAACAGGGATTTGGTGGAATGATCTAAAGAATAGACTCAAGCAACAAATGTTTGAGAGACCTGACATGACCATTACATTTTGTGCTTATGAATACAACTATTATACTATATCCCATCAACACACACACTTACCATTTATAAATTTAAAATACATTTAAAAGCCAAAACAAAAAAAGAAACTCTGATGCCTGCTTGCTTTTTTTTTTTTTCAGACAGGAAAAGGACTGAAAAGGAGTTATGCCCAGGACTTTTTCTATTAGTTGGGTTTATTAACGATGTAGACATGTTGTTTGAACATATGATAACTTAAGTGCTGCCGAGGCTCAAGGACAAAGAAGGTGAGAGGAAAATGGATATTGCTCTATTCTCTCTACAATGAATTTATTGATTCCTAACCAGTACTAGTGTTATCATCTCGGGGTCTCTAAGCATTGAAAGTAAAGGTTCAACCAAATGAATAGACATTTTGTTTGCCAGGTTAGGTACATTTCTGAAGTATCCAAGCCTTGCATGCCACTTAGGGGCCAGAGAGCCCAGGTTTGAAATGCCTGTGCTTAGCCAATCCCTTTGCTAGTGCAAGTTGTGGGGACTTGGAGTAGTCAGGGGTATTGATACCCCTAAGTTATCTGTAAGGTAATCGGGATCCTAGAGTAGGAAGTTGAGCCCCTTCCCACAACCACAGTCTAACAGAGGTCATGTGATAGTGAAGCTTGGCATCTTTTGAAACATGGTTATGTGAAGAAAGAAGTTGGGCATGAGTTTGGATGCCACAGAGAGCTGACATCCAAAGTAGGTGTTTCCTGAACCTTGTAATGCTATGAATAGTCCCCATCACATTCCTCAGAGTTCACGACTAAGCTTCGAGCTCCTTGAGGGAGGAACTTACGGCTTGTTCATTAGGCTGATTCAACACTTGATGGATGAGTGAGGGAAGGAATAAATGGTGGTTGAGTCAAATAAATATAATCGTGGCGCAGATACATGTGGGGGTAAACACAATGCATCATGAGCGCAAAGCCATAAAAGACCTTTGGCGGGGGTAGGGTCCACAGGCATAGGAAAGCTTCTCATTGCTATGGGGAAGGTCCAGAAGTCAGAAGGCAGCCCGTTATGGAGACATCCCTTTCATATATGTCCTTGAATTGATATTCCCCAGAAGAGGCAGCTGTGTGCTCGCTCATCAGCTCTGTGGCTGGCGCACGAGGGAAGCAACGTGTGCGACGGTGTGTCGCTGTCTCACAGTGACAGCTGCCATGCTTGTCTCCCAGCTGACCGAGCTTTGGCCCTTCCTGGGGGATGGGCAGTTCAGGCCAGTAAAAGCTTCAGGAGAAAGTGAACCACAGCCAGCCAGCCTTTAGGAATGAGAGCGCATGGGGCTGAGCGCCATCACTGCTGCAGTGGAGATCCATGAATATGGCCACAGCAAATTATGCCAAAGGCACTGTCCTCATTGTGGCATCTAGCCTTTGGCATGCTTGGTTTTCCTTGGTGGTAAGTGCCTGTGACAGGACCCTAAGGTGGAACTAAATAAGTCATCTGGTAGTTAGGGAAGGAAGCAGCGTTTCCACTGAGTACCAGATGGGCTGTCTCCCAGAGCAACACTGGACTAATGTGGTCTTGGTCCCTCAGGCTTTACTTCCCTGGGCAGCCATCGGCCCTGCTGTGTGTTTGTGATGTGGACTAATTTCTATTTCTGACATGAGCTTTTATGATGCTGTGCCCAAGAGGCAATCGCTACCTTTCTCTTCTTAATGTTAGCATTGCATAGCTTTGTGTGTGTGGCTGTCTACAGGTGATAAACCACTCTCCATCATGACATTTGTGGTCGTTAACTAACTTTATGTGATACCCAGCTCAGGAGAAGTTTACCAAGTGCTGTCGGAGTAGTAACAGGAGGGCTCTTTTTATCAACAATACAGTTTCCTATGTGGTAATTGTGGTTGATGTTTTCCCATTGGCTCCTAATTTTATTGACTCATCTTGGCAAAAACCCTTGTTTGCCTTTACTTCGGGGGACATACTTTGCCTTTAGGCTATAACTCTGGTGATTTCCCCAGAGATCAACTACGCATTTTTAGGTTATGTTAATTCTCGCAGTTGTCATTCCAACTGCGGTGGCTCAATTTGCAGCCAGACAAATTGTCTGGTCTCAAAGGAGACCATCTCTGGGAATAAATACTTTATATTTTCACAGTCTTTCCATAAGCATTATTTTCCAGTGTGCTCTGTATGGTTCAGTCCAACAACATTCTTCTGAGGCCTGCCTGGAGGCAGCATTCGAGCGAGGCTCTTGTAATAGATGCACTGATGTCATCTCTGGCATTCTCCTGGGATCTGCTTATGTGTTTCGTCATGATAAGGTTGAATTAACGCTCCACAAAAAGCAACCTCGTATCTTTTGCGAGAGTACTGTTTTCCAAGGGCTTACTCTGACAAGGGCTCTGAGCCTATATGAGCATTTTTCAGCCCTCACTCTAGACATTAATGTTGACCTTGTAGTTTATAGTTGAGGGTCTAACTAGGGAGCTCAAGCAGTTTGTGCTGGGGTTAGACGATGGATCACTGGTAGAGCAGAGAGCTGTCCTGTCCTGTCCGGTTTTTACATCTCTGCCATGACCTCTCTGCTCTGCTCCCATTAGCTATAGTAGCTTCACCATTATGTAGGGTTGCCTAGAGGGGTATTCTGGTGGATCACAAATATCTGCCTAGTTTTGTTTACTGTCATTTGAAGAAAGGTATTTTACAAGACCTTTGGAAATTCTTTGAAAAACAATCAGAACCATGCACTTCCCATGCTGATGTATGTGCACAGGTGTGGAGATGGATCTATTAAGGATATTATAGGCATGCCACTAGGGAAGACTGTTAAGAACCATAGTCTGTATGTTTCAACATAGAGTCAGAATTCTATGAAGGGTGATATAAAATGTCAATGGAAAGATTAGGAAGTGTTCTTTGTTACCTCTGTAAAAACAAAACAAAACAAAACAAAACACACACATTTAAAGATTTACCTGTAAAACTGTTCTCAGAGTTAAGAGACAGTGTAAAAATGAGTCACCTGTCATTTGCCAAAACCAAAACCACAAACTCAAATAACTGCCCCCTCTATCCAAAAACCTCTTAGACCAAATGAAACTACTAACAAACAGAAAATGTACAGGTTAAAGCAATTTGTAGGATCATAAAGAATTACTGACTCAAGAAGTTTTATATATTAAAAATGGGAAATGCTCAACGATCCGCGCTGGCATTTCCCGCCTGTGAGCCTATGACAAACTGCTGCTGTCGGCTGTGCATTCGGAGCAGGGAGCTGCATGAGGACTTGGCTCTCTACTTACATCAGGGGCTCCAGGGACTTGGGCTTTATGAAGATGGCGATGGGATAGAGCTGGGCCACTTGCAACCGTTTAATTGCGTTTCCTGACACATCAAGTATGCAGTGCTTGCCCTGGCAGAAAGATGAGGAAAACACCAGGTTAGAAATAGCAAGAAAAAAGGTCAGTGTCCAGTGAAATAGACTAAAGCATGTTTTAGAGAAAGGTATGAAATGCTAGGTTTTTAAAGACTGAAAAGAAAACCCCCAAAACTCCAAAGAGTAATTCTAGATCTGTGAGGTAGGTATTACTGACTGCATTTTACAGGAGGAAGACTAGGCACTACTGGCCCCAAATTCACCGGGAGGGAGCCTGAAACCCAGCTCTGGAGCATGGGCAGAGCCATGGGCAGAACTGCTGGTTGGAGCAGCCCTTCCATCCTCTTATCCTGCATCAGTGTAAAACCTGTAAGGATGGCGATCACAGGAACTCAAGCCATTCCGTACATTTGCTCAGTTCTTATGTGCACTTTGTTGTGATACATACATGTTGGAAGGCAGACACAGAAGCATTGGCTTCAGTTTTACATTGTCAAATGCAGACTCTGCAGTGGGTGTGTAAGCTTGTTTGTTAGCAGATCAAAAGCCCGCTCCTTTACAGCACACCTCATTTCACTTGGCTTCCAGAGCGGTGGATGCTCAGTGCTGGGAGCTACTTCAGAAAATACTTCCAGAAAAGGAGTCACTTGCCACACCACCTTCTACCTCCTGGAGAGGAGTGGCCTTATTATTCGGAGGCGAGGAGATCTTTACACAAGAAAAAAGAGGCATTTTTATGTAGGTAGAAGCAGTCCTCAATCAGGAATACAGGGAGAAGTTCATGTGTGTATAAAATGAAGAGTCCAGTGACCACTCGAATGCTCATGAGACATGCAAGAGGCTTCATGCCTGACCACATAAGTAATAGACTCCAGGTTTGCGCTCTGAAGTGCATTGGTTACACGTAAGATGTTACATGCTATTTCCTCATAAGCTAGCCAGTATTTTCCCAGTTAACACAGGCTGCATTTACATGTTCAAAGAGGAAAACAGACATAGTCTTCCAGATTACTGACTAGAAAGGATCCACATAGCTTGACAGACTCTAGCTGTTTGGAAGAGAAAACTAGATACGTACTACTATGTGATCAGACGTTACACTTCCTAATGTTGACATGTTAGTGAAGACATCGATTTAGCTATTAATAGGGGGCAGCATGGCATTTCCATAGATGCTGACAGTGCACTGACCAAATCAAGTATATGCGCTCTACCCTCTCCTAACCAAACACCTCTCTCTGTCCTTAGGGATTACTAAACATGAAAGAGAATGAATATTTAGGACTTGTCTTTGTGTGAATGGCTTATCTCATTTATGTAATAACCATTCCTTTTGCTGCAGAGGGCATGCTTCCATTCTTTATGCCTGAAAAATACTTAATTGTGGCGACTGACTGTCTGTCTACTTACATCTATCTATCTATCTATCTATCTATCTATCTATCTATCTATCTATCTATCTATCTACCTACCTACCTATTTATCATCATCATCATCATCATCATCATCATTATTAGATTTTCTTTATTCATTTGTTACAGACACCTAGGCTGATTCTGTGTCCTAGCTATCACTGACATTGCCACAAGCATCATAGAGCTGGAAAAATTCTTTTGATGTGCTCATTTTCCTCTCTGGATCTGTAGCCAGCAGCAGGACAGATAGTTCAGGTATATCTAATTTTCAAGATTTATTATTTTTAATTATGTGTATGCATGTATGTAGGGGTATATGCACATCAGTGTAGGTGCTGGCGGGGTCACTGGTGTTGGATCCACTGGAGCTGGAGTTACAGGCGGTTGTGAGCATTTGGCATAGTGCTGGGACCTGAACTCAGGTTCTCTTTAAGGGCCAGAAGCGCTCCTAACCATTGAGTCATCTCTCCAGGTCCTGGCTTTAGTTTTGAAGTACCACATATTACTCTCTATGAAGGCTGTGCTAAGTTCACATTTCCCCAACAGAATATCAGAATTTCTTTGACTTTCTGTCCTCCTTTTGACGTAATAGGCATTTTTACTGGGGTGCATTTAAGTTGGCTTTGATTTGTTTTTCTCATGAATTCACCATTTTTTTTCATATAAGTTGGTCACTTAATGTCTTCTTTTGAGCAGTATCTGTTCATACCATTTGCCTAGTTAAAACAATTACAATCATTATTTGTTAAGCATTTAGCATCCCCGTGTGCATGTGGACGCCATCCCTATGTCAGATGTCTAGCTGGCAATTATTTCCTCCCATCCTGTGGGTTGTCTCCTTAGTTGATTTCTTTGTTGTGTACAGTTTGATGTAATCTCATCTACCAGTTTTTAAGGTCCCCGCCAATGTCTTGAAGTTCCCCTGCCATTTTCCCCTAGCAGTTAACGAATCTGTCTGTCTGTCTATTCATCTCTACTTATTTATCTACTCATCCATGCTCTAAGAAGATATCTGTATGGAATGAGATGAGGTTAAGTTTTAGAACTCTGCTGGAAGGTACTCAATTTGATCAGTATCCTGTATTGAAGAGAGCATCTTTTGCAGTATTTCTGACACCTTTTTTGAGATGTTCTTTGTCTCTCCTAGCTGGCCCCTCCCCATGTAGTGTCTTACTCTACAGCTTGGCTTGTCCTGGAACTTCCAGTGTCTCTTGAAAGCTGAAGTTACAGACATGTATTGCCACTCCTGGCTGTGTCTCTTCTGAGGTTTTATTTTTGTTTTTCTCTTTTTTAGCTTCTGATGATGGTTGTGAATACTTCATTATTTCCTGGTCTTGCTGGATGTCCATTTCTCCTTCATTTTTAAAGGCTAAATTTGGTAGGCACAGGTTTTTTGCTTTCCTTCTTTAAATACTTCTAGTTTTGGGCTATCTCACTGTGTTCCCTCTTAAACTGTAGAATTTTTTTTTTTTGAGGCAGGGTTTCTTTGTGTAGGATTGGCTGCCCTAGAATTAGCCCTGTAGGCCAGCCTAGCCTTGAACTCACAGAGACTCACCTGCCTTTGCCTCCTGAGTACTGGGATTAAAGCATGTACCAACAAAGTGTGGCTTTACTTTTGGTATCTTGTATACAGTATTCTGTGGTAAAGACTATATTTTGGTTATACTTATTTCACGGTCCTATAAGCTCCCCATTCTCTTATGTCTACATAGTTTTCTTCTGTGCCCTGATGTTCCCTTCCCCCATATTCTGTGCTTTCTGAAATTTGGATATTTGTTCTTTAATGGCTCTCTAGATCTTTGATGCTCTTGCTATTCTTCTTGTTTTATTTGTTTTGTTTCACTGGGCTGTTTTAAAAAACTGTCTTGCTGTTCATATAACCTTTATCCATTTGACCTAATTGGCTGTTGAGGCTATCAGTTACAGTTTTTGTTAGAAATTTTAAAAGTTATTTTATGTCTATGAGTTTCTGCCTGGTAAGCGAGAGGCGTTTCCTCGGTCACTGGTGGTGGTCTTGCTATCAGTGATCTAGGTACCACTGGCCTGAGGTGATGAGGTGCCAAAGCATTTTTCCTCTGACCAGTGGTATGACCCCAGGGACTGCAGGAGGAGAGGGGACAGCAGAACTACAGAAACACCCTCTGTGCTGGCCACTGCTGGTCCTGACAAGGTGGACTGCCTGAGGGCGGGGGCAGGAATCCTGGTGCTCTTCCCTTCTGCTGAAGTCATGGTGTTTGCCAGTGTTAGTCAGGGTTCCTCTTGAGAACAGAGTTGTCCTTTGGTGATGTTACAGCTGGGGCATTTGCTGTCCGTTTTCTCCTTCAGCTCTAATGCCTGCCCTGGGATGAGGATGAGTGGACGTGAATATATCCAGGCAAACTATTTTTTTTCTGGTGCCTATCCCTGTTTGCCTATGGTCAATGGGACATCATTGCGAAATTTCTCAAGCACCACTCAGTGCCTGCCTTCAGCCCCAGCACTGGCATGAAGCCACACATGATGTAGCCCGTTTCCTAATAAGGACATCATTGTCATTCTTGTCTATGTCCCCACACCCGTCCCTTACATTCAAGAGGCTTAGGTCACAGCCACTCTGCTGGGTTAAGCTGACGTCACAAGCCAGCCACCTCCTGATTCAGTAGAGTAGAATGAATGTGGGGTTTCAAGAAGGGAAAACGCAAGATTCTCTGACCCTTAGGGGAGTCCGGATCCAGACAGGAGCTCTGTTCTCCAAGTGTTTTCCTGGGTCTGGCAAGTTGGACGTCTTCTGGGGAAAGATGTGAAATCCTTTTCCAAAACAAGGCTACTGTATAGATTCCAGACTGTTTATCTAAGTGGAATTTTCCTGTAGTAGCGTTGCCAACATCTACACTGCAAGGGTTTGCTGAGAAGCTCCTTGTAATGTTTACTCCTGCCAAGAGGAGACACCTCCGCCCCTGGCTTTGGGAGATGCAGTTGCCAAGATCTTTTGTTTTTGCTTCAAGTTATTGTCCCAGGTCCATGAATGCATGGCTCTCCTCTTTCTGATTGTCAGTTTTCTCTTATCCCATTCACCTTAAAATAGAACTATCTACTTGTTACTTTGGGTCTCTGTGGAGGAGGACAGTTGCTTAATTCATCAGTATATCAAAAGGGGATTAACATCAAAAGGAGGGATCACACTGAGCCAAACAGACAACTGTTTCCTCCTATAGATTATCCACATGTCTTTATAGGACCTATCTACGCAGGCAGATCTTAAAGCCACAGTAAAGTGGTTCCCTACCTATTCTCCCTTCAATAGTTACCTCTTTTCCATGCTTTTGATATTGTCAGGAACAGGAAGATGGGAATTTTAGCATCAATGCCCATTCTAAGCCAAAAAATTTCCAGCAGCAACAGGCTGGATGGTTCTCCTATGAATCTCCCTTCCACCTTGAGAATGGTAAGTTTTCAGAGACAGAAAAACTCAACGTGACCAGGCAACTAAGGGTAGCAAAGCTCCCTTAAAAATTTAGCCTTATTAACCTGGGTCGAGATAGTGAACCAAGACCAAACCAAGTCCCCATATACCACAGGCTGTGAACTGTCTGGGCTAATGGGTCTCTTCCCTTCCCCCCATCTACAAGGCAGTCAGAAAGCAATGGCATTGCTTTAAGGTAATTCTCTCCATGGATATTAGTTTGCAATCAGGAAAGAGAAATGAGCAGAAAAGTTTACTACAGAACCTTCTTCAGAGAGTCTCAAGATGCAGGCAGACCTACCCTTTCTGCTACAAATCTCACAGACTGCACGCTGGTTCCATATAAATTGTCGTTGTACTGGCCAGCTTCGATAAATTTGTGCTCTTGGATGTCCTTCTCCATTTGCTCTCGAGAAATGACGAAATGATAGTCTCTGCCGTCGACTTCGTAGTCACGCTTTGGCCTTGTAGTATCTTTGTAAAAGAAGGAACAGTGAAAGTGAGATGCATTTATAATTATGAACTTCTTTTCCATCTGACAGTTTCTCCACTATTCCTTCAACACACATGAATGTGTGTCATGTGTAATAAGATGGGCCATGGTACAGTAATGAGTGTACCAGCCTTACCACCCCATAGAAGCAACAGTAAAACAGGACAAAACACAAGAAATAACTTGTTTCAGGTATCAGACAATAGACAGGGCACAGTTCTAATTATAAGGGATGAGAAACATGTGAGGGAAAATCTGTCTTTATCCTTCCTTTCTGCTTCAATGCTGATTCTAAATGGAGAGTCCGGAGGCCACTCAGTGTTAGAAGATACTGTGGTTCACAGAAAATCAGGCATTGGGGTGGTAGAAAAAGCCACACATATAGCCACACCTAGAAGGTTCCTCTAGGCTGAATTGAGGCCTGCTTTTAAAGCAAGTTACACACACAACAAGCTGACCTGTCAGTACATTATCGCTTTATAAAAATATATAAAGGAAGATAACAAAATCCAGACTCAACAATGCAACACAGCACCCGAGTATGAGCGTGCCCACATGCACTTCTAGCATCCAGGATTCAATGGTAGAAAGGTCATAAGTCTAGGCTAGTTGGAACTACATAGTGAGATCCTGTCCCCACATAACCACTGCCTCAAATATATAGCACTACAACATATAAAAATAGATTATGAAGAAGTAAATCAAAGATGGGAGAAAACGTGCCATGAGAATTAGGCATACGGTTATGAATATGTTTAGGTTCTTAAAATTATATAAAGTAAGGGAATAATAGTTCTGGGACCAAAAGCCTGCAAATATAACAATGTTATGTCAATGCAAAAGGAAAACGATCGAGCTATACAACTTTAAACAGTTGACCTACATCCAATCTTGGAATCACTTTAAAAAAATAATCTTAAATTTATCTTGACTTTTGATCCAATTTTATCACCAAATATATTGATTGTAGTAATTTATAATACAAAATTACATTTTATTATAACCCATAGTATCATAAAGGAGGAGAAATCAAAAATGTCTATGAACTTTTTGGTGAATATAGTTATTTTAAATTACTCTATAACAGCTTAGATTTAAAGATAAGTACAGGAAAAATGATTTTGTTTCTGGTTATTAAGTGGCATTCTATACACATCTGAATTCTTTGGCTAACTTATTTTCTTTTAAATTTTATAAATCCTGTACAATCAGTATGTACTTATTCCCACAGAAAATGATAAAAGATCCCATGATAAAAGAAAAACAGGAAGAGAAAGGGGGAGTATGTGCAGGGTAGAAGGGCAAATGCAATTACATTTAAGGTTTTGATTTCCTTCCCTCAAATGTCAGATGCTGTCAGCAAGCCAGGCTTTCCTTTGCCCCTCCCCACCTAAGACATTCTTTGGAGCTGTCCTGCCTCTTTCCAGAAGGTGCCCGCTGGGAACCTTCTCTTGAGGTCCCGCAACCTTCCCCACCTGCTCTTTTTGTCTGTGTGCTGCATACATGTGATTCCTTCTTTTCTTAGGACCCTAGAATGAATCTGTATACTGAAATGTTTGAGATATTTGAAATTATAAATCTAAAACAATAGCAGCAGCAGCAGCAACAAAAAGCTCATAGAGAAGAGCTATTTGTCGGGATCAGATGGAAGAGCCTCTGTCTAATAACGCAGACTGCCCAGTGGCCCTGTCTCCATGCACAGGCCATTTTTGTGTGAGAGGGAAGGCAGAGAGGTGTGGTAGTGGTGTCTGAGAAAGGTAAGACAGACTGGTTATTAATGACTGTGTTCAGAGGGGCTTGGAAACCTAGCTGTCTGTAATCTCAAAGCTTGAAATCTATAGTGGCCTACAGGATAGAGATCACACACACACACACACACACACAGAGAATCTTCTGATAACCCAGAACTACTTGGCTTTGAAGATTGACACACTGGACTAAGTCATCCAGAGACAATTTCAATGTGAGCTTGTGCTCCTGATCATCCCTGGTCTATGGGTAATGTTGCTATAGTGGTGATTCAATCAATCTAGAAGATCCCACTGAAGCTTATAAATAGCATGTTGTCTCAAATGCTTAGGGAGGTTCCAGAAGGTCTTGCTATCTTCTGGAGACGAAGGCCAGTCCTTATCAATAGAAAACAATGTGTGGCAGCCCCGATCAGAAGGGTTAGGCAGATGCCCTAAGTCGGGTGCTCAGATAACAGGTACCTGATGATGTTTGCATCACACCAGAGACTCTTCATTGAGGAGCAAGATTATACTTGATCACGCACCTAGGAGCCAAAAGTGGGCCCAGAGAAAAGAAAAGTGATACTTACGGGGCACGCAGGAGCCAAATTTATCAGGAAATTCAGATATCAAGTCATCATTGATTCGATCCTTCATGGGGCCCAGGATAATCACTGGCCGGGTGTAGCTGACTGAGGAAAGGAAAGGAAGATGATATTGAGGTGGATTTCAAACCGTGCAGTGCGGATGCAGCCCCACCTCTGCAGAGGTGATTCTTCAAATTCTGCAGTGTGGATGCAGCCCCGCACCTCTGCAGAGGTGATTCTTCAGGGCAAACTGCCAGCAGCTAAGAAGTGCTAAGGCCTTCCTTCACTTGGGATTAAAGGACCCACAAAACCCTCATGCAGAAATGGCTGATGTTTAGCCCTCAGGATATAGGCTTTATTGCTTTCTGGGATTTGCTAACAGGGACTAGAGCAGCTGTGTCTTCTCTCGGGCTTTACTTCCCTATGTCAAAACCTGGATTTAGGGAGCCTCGGAGGAAAAAAAAACCCAACCAGCTTTTTGGTCATTGTTTAAAGTCATCGTTAGTAGCAGTGACACCTCATGCATCTGTACTTCCTTTTCCTCAGCTTGAAACACTATCTGTCCTCTGATGGGGGCTTCCTGATTCCTAAGTGCTTTAGAACGTATCTGAGTCTCTATGTGGTGCAACTCCCCATCTGATGCTTCAGTTTTCTCTGTCAGCCACCATCAGCCTCTGAAGAGACATCTACAGAAGCTCAGACCCCTGGAGCAGTTTGCAGGGGGCCCCCCTCTGAGGTCTACTAGGAAGTCCTTTTCAAAACTGGGCTCAGCGCCAGCTCTCCTGGCACTGTTCTCCATCACCCCTCTGGCTCAGGTTCCTATGTGAGGAAGACATGTGCCTTCTCATTGAGGCCGCGCCTCTCGAGGACTGTTCTGTCCTCCTGGGAGCTGTTATTGAGCCCCGATCTGGCACAACTGAGTATTAAGCTGAGTTTGGTGTCATCTGCCATAGCTTGGGAATCAGGAAGCTGGGCTTGCCTGGAAACTTACTTTCTTGCCTTGTGACAGGTTCATAGGAGAGAATGAGATCTTCTTGTCCTCCTGAGAAGAAAGAAAAAAAAAAAAAAAGGAAAATTACAGTTGTCAAACAACTGCCGCACTTGATAGCTACAGTTCCTGCTCTGAAACATAACAAACCTACGGTTGAGGGTTAATTTTCCTTACGCTTGCTGCTTGAACCATTCAACAATCCTCCATCCTCATAAAGCTCCTAGTGTCTGGTTATCGCGATCGTCAGGAGTCTGTCGATGGTTAGTTAAATTAGATTCAAACTGAGGACATCGGGGTTATGGTTGTGGGGCAGAGCACTTGTTTAGTATGTGGAAATCCCTGCCTTCAGGCCCTGGTCCCCACTCTGAGTTGAGAGGTATGCCCTAGGCTACTGCTTATGAAGGCTGCTAACTCCAGCCATGAAGCTTCAGAACGAGAACTAAGAGGAGCAATGTTGTACAAATGCCAGCATCACCAGCAGTATTTGTTGCATGGCCTCTGCTTCTGGGTGGGCCGTGAGGCCACGGTCTGCTGTGGAGCCTAAGTTCAGCTTTGGCAACCAGTTTTAGATGAAGTTTAGACGCTGGATCAAATGGGTGGTCTCGGGTCAGCGGCAGATCCCAAAGAGTCTGCTCCAATATTTGCATTGGGTTTAGTGTTGTTCAGCCTTTGGGATGAGAATAGGTTAGGGCTGTTGAAAACAGATCAGTGTCTGCTAGAAGGGACATTTGAGGAGGAATGGGGAGTGGTCTTTTCCAAGGCCAAAAGGCAGCTCATTGCTCTATACTCTACCATACTATACTATACTATAGTCTATGGACTGTCCATTTCAAACAATACCAGTTTCTCTTTCACAGCTACAGTCAGGAGAAAGCGAGCCCTTTCCAACAAAGGTGGTAACTACACAGATGGTTTCAATAGCTGCCCTTGATTCTGGCAGTTCTTTGATGTTTGTAATTGTAGGGCATAGCAGCCTTCTATGGAGCCTTGGTAGTGGTACAAGGCAAAGATGTGCTTTTTGTACATTTTTAAGGGTAAGAAATGGCTTCCAACTGAAGTCATGCCTGCCATCTACCCCAAAGGGGACCTGCTGTTGGTACTGGCACTGCGAGGCCACCCTGTATCCTGAAGGCACAATGTGACTTGGTATCTCTCTTCAATTGGCATCTGTCCAGAGCTGCCCTAGAAATGCTCAGGAGACATGCACACATGTCAGAAGGGGATTGGTGTGGGGTGATGCGGAACTTTATATATGGAGGGAAAGAATGATTCTGAGTGAATAAATTAAACTACACAAAGCCAGTGTTTAGAGTTAAAAGTGACTGCTGCTACGGCTCAGCCATCTGGTCTGATGATGCCAGGAGATCGGTGACACTCAGACGACTGTGGAGAGAGAGTTTGCAGGACAGTCGCGTGGCCCACTGGTGTCAGCAGTGCTAGGCTCCGACTTCATAGGGAAGGCTTGGTAAAATAATATGAAAGGAGAATCCTGATAGCCAGACAAAGCTTCCGGGGTTCGGGGACGGACGTCAGAGGCTGTCCTCTACACTGGCCGTTCCATGAAGACAAACGCAAAGCTCCATCCGCCACTGTGACTCCGGGCTCGTAAGAGGTCAGAGAACTCACAGCGTGATTTTTATTGTGAAAAAACAGTATCAGTAATGAACCCAAAGAAAGGTCCTACTCTGCATGACTGTGAGTGGGATCGTTTCACGTTGGGAAATGCAGTTTCCTCTGAATAAATATGACACACCGTGCTTCTATTTGAATCTCTTCCAGTCATCTTGCAGGTCACCCTAATGGGATCTTCTGAATGTAAATCTTGAGTAAGACATCTGGTGTTGGTCTGTATCATTTGTGTTTCTGAAAACCAGCACAAGTTCAGCTTTGATGGGAGAATTGCTGGTCCACTGCTTTTTGGGATGTCTCTTACAGAAAGAACTGGCTTTCATTCAGAGCAGCAGTACTGCCAGGGAGTAATGGGCACTCTTTACACATGCCAATCCTCATGGCCCTGAGCAACGAGGTACTGTGTATGCATAGGAAGTCGGTGGAGAATCGTCCAAGTTGGGGTTATATGCATTCAATATCTTATGCCAATTTTCATGCTTAAGTTTAAAAAAAAAAAGGCCCAATGAGTAGTGGAAAAGAGACAGACTGGAAAGGGAAAATTCTATAGCAATGGAGAGAGAAAAAAAATCCATGTCATTCTTCAGGCCACAAAGGGCTTTCCTTTCCTAGCCACTGGCTTGTTTTCATAGAATTTCTTGGGTAGTTGGGACTCTGGTGACCCATTTTATAGATGAAGAAGCTGAGGTTCAGAGAATTTGATGAGGCTCATTTGCTCAGCTAGTAAGTAGTAAAGCCAAGATCTAAATCCACACTTGTTTTTCTCTGTGGAGTCTATCGTACTACCTCAGGAGGGTGAGAGATGTCAGCTTCTCTGTGGGAATCATAGAGCTGGCAGTGAACAAAGGCCGTGGGCCTGAAGAGGACAGGGTAGCCAGGAGGGCAGAAGAGGCCCATCCGTCAACACCAGCATTTCTCTCGCGCTCTGTTGATAGATCATCTCCGTAGTCACCCTTAGAAGTTATTTTTCTTTTCTTTTGTCACGAGAGTTTGACACTCAGAATAACAGCTGGCAAAAGGTACAAACTATTCTCGGTCTTGTTTTGGCAGCTTTGTGGCTGGCAGTGGGCAAGCAGCACACACTGTGGGGTTTGCAGAAGCCAGATGTTTGGCAGAGCTGTTTTCTAACAGACTGGGCACAACATGGGGCTTGTGTGTCAGGAACCAGTCAGTGAGACACGGTTAGCATGAGACCCCAGTGTGCCTTCGGGAAAGAGAAAAAAAAAAACCAGAAGAGAGAGGAGGGAAATGCGTGTCCATGCTGGTCATGTTCTTCACGCTTGCGCCTGATGGCTATGAAGAATCAATCTGCTTCCCAGAGTCAGAACGTTAGCGTCAGGACAGGTTAGGCGATGTGCTTCCTAGATGGCGGCTCTGCGGCACACAGCGGTCCTCCGTTCTGTGCCAGTGGGAGTGCGCAGCATTCACTGCCTGAAGGACCAATGAGCTGCGCGGTAGCCACAGAAGCCGTTTATGTCCACTTCTTAGGTTTTTCTTCTTTTATTACTCTGGATGTTTTGCACATGTCTGTGCGTCCTTGCATGCTTGGTGTCTGCGGAGTCCAGAAGAGGGTGTTGGAGTCTCTTGGAACTGAAGTTATGGGCGGCTGTAACTCAGGTCTTCCTGAAGAATAGCCGTTGTTCTTAACTGCCGAGCCATCTCTTCAGCTCCTCCAAACAATTCTTCAAGCAACTATTTCCAATTGGTTATGCTTGACATTTGATTTAAGTCTATTTGTTAGCTCGGTGTCTCCACAGGATAGTCAGAAGATTAAATTACTTAACCACCAGAAAGCCCTTGAAATTGGGCTTAGTATATAGCTAACACTATAAACGCCGTGTTAGTCTTTTCAACTTTTCTGGGATTTTTTTTTTCCTAGGACAGGGTTTCACTGTGTAGCTCTGGCTGTCCTGGAAGTCACTCTGTGGTTCAGGTTGACTTTTAGTTCACAAAGATCTGCTTGCTTCTGCCTCCTGAATGCTGGATTAACCATCTCCCAGCTAGTTTTAGTCTTCATAATCTGATTAGTGGTACAGAATGGTTACAGAATACCAGATTAAATAGCAGGAAGCTGGGGTGATGAACCACACGGTGGAGTAAAGGGTCCATGAGAGCCAGAATCACAAGGTCTCTTTGCAACTTCAGGGCTATCACTTACCAGTGAGGTACACAGCTCTGGCTGCCCTCCTATGCAAAGTAGGCTCTCAAGATAAGACCTACCTAGTAACAGTGTCATCGTAGAAATTAAAGAGACAATAAAAACGAGGGAACTAAATGCAGCCATGGACAATACTTGTGAAAAGTGGAGTATGGGGGCCACAGTCACCAACTCCCGTAGGAGCGTCTTGGATCTCCTCCTCGCAGAGATTGAACTCAGATAATTTCTTCAAGATCCTCATTTGGAAAACTCTAATTTAACTGGTGAATACTGATGGGCAAGAGGGAAATTGTCAACTACCACATAACAACCATTATGTGTAAAGAGCTTGGCAGAGCTTTGAGACAGTCATCAGCTGTGGGGGTTTGACAGTCCGCCATCAGCTGCGGGGGTTTGACAGTCCGCCATCAGCTGCGGGGGTTTGACAGTCCGTCATCAGCTGTGGGGGTTTGACAGTCCATCATCAGCTGTGAGGGTTTGACAGTCCGCCATCAGTTGCGGGGGTTTGACAGTCCGTCATCAGCTGCGGGGGGTTGACAGTCCGTCATCAGCTGCGGGGGGTTGACAGTCCGTCATCAGCTGTGGGGGTTTGACAGTCCGTCATCAGCTGTGGGGGTTTGACAGTCCGCCATCAGCTGTGGGGGTTTGACAGTCCGTCATCAGCTGCGGGGGTTTGACAGTCCGCCATCAGCTGTGGGGGGTTGACTGTCCTGATAATACCTGTTTGGTATTTATTTCCTCCCAACACAAGGACAACTGGAAGGTATATACAGAAGGGCCCAAAACCATGAGCCTTAACTTTACTACTTTATTGGTGGAAAGAAATATGGAACTATCTCACAGTTAAGGCTTTGAAGTGGTATTTTATATAATTAGGCAATATGCCTGTTAATTAGTTACATATTAGATGCTACTCAAGACAGTCAGACTTGAAAAAAATTATTCTGCAATGCTTGATTTGGTGTAGCAGATGTCTGAGTTGTGTTTCAAAGTGGAGGCCTATAGGCACGCATGTGGAAGGCTGTGTGTCTCCAGAATGGGGTGTGAATGGTGCTCTGTGCACTGTGCAGCCCGGTAGCCTCAGACTCTTTTTGTATCATCCATGTTTTATAAAGCCTCCTCGGCTCCAGATTGAACAGGCAATGTTTTCACAGTGACAAAGAGGAGTCTTTCCGTATTTGTTCATAATGCCATTCATGAGATTAAAAAAACCAGTCTATTTTGATATCAATGTTGCCTCTTTCTTCTGGGCCATGCCCCTGCCTTTTTGCTGTGACACTGCCCCTCACAGAAAGTTCCTTCCCCCCTTTGACACGTGTTCTGCTTTCCAAACCTTAGTGCACAGGTCACTTCCTATCTGGAAGGAGTGTGGATGCACCTGCTGTCCTGGAGCCAGACTTTATCCTGGTCCCTACAGCTCTTGTTTATTTATTAAGATCTCTCTCCCAGTACATGTACAGTGAGATCCAGACTTGATCAATTCTCATACTGGGTTTTATAGCACTGAGAAATGGGACCGTGCATGTAGAAGCCACCAAATGAGTCAGTTAATGCTCCTCTTAGCTTTGGAGGAAATCCTTGCGTGCCTGGCCCTCTATAATCGGAGACCCCAAGCATAACGAATGAGTATACCTCACATCTGCGTTACTGCCATCATGGCTTCAGCTCCAACCTCTGTCGTCTCATAGGTAACTTATGGCATAAGCAATTGCTTCCTTATTCCCTCAATAAATATTGGTGTGCAGCTACTATTTTTTTGGGGGGAGATTGGTGTCATCCCAGGGCATCACCCCAATGGCTCAAAGATGAGGCCTAAATTCTATGACTTAGGTTCTGGAAAAAATATTTCCAAAATGTAATTCCCAAAGAAGGTAGTACACCCCATAAAGAGGACTGACGAATAAGGGGTGCCATTTTCTTTTTCTATGGCTCTGTCTACTGGATGGGAACAAAGCCTTGAGAACTGAAAACTAGAGAAATTAGTGTCAGTGGCCTTCCTGAAACCAAACAGGTGCATCACATTCCTCCTCGTGGAAGATCGAGGGTGCTTTGTGGAGTCAGAAAGACAAGCTTTGACCCCTCCTTGACTTATCTGAATTGAAAATCACAGGCAGTTTTTTTTCCCCCTCCTACCGTTGGGTTAAGAGAAGGAAGAGAGCAACCATGTTGAACATAAGAACTCTGAATCCTTCCATCAGTGAAACTCGATGGGATTCATCAGTTTGACAATTATGCAAGTTTCACATTCTGCCTGGGCGCCTTACCACAATTTTGTCAGTCTATCTTTGGTCTGTGTAACCTTTCTTTTCTGGTCCTCACCTCTGTCGTGTGTGTGTGTGTGTGTGTGTGTGTGTTGTACTGGTCAATAGTTTGCTTCTTCAAAGCCCCACTTGAGGTCACTCTTACTAATCGGCACTCTGTCTCAAAAGCAACGATTTTTATAAAGCACCATACTTTAATGGGGTAGGACAGGGATGCCCCAAACAATTTTACTTTTCAATTAATTTTCAAGCAAAAGGCAATACCAATTTTTGCATTGGTATTCATTTCTGTGGGTCCTGAATTGGCCCTGAAGTTTCTGATGCCTTCAACAATTGCTTTTGGGTAACCCATTTTATTAAGGAGTGCAAATCAATATTAAAGATATTATAAAAAACCCAGTGGTAATAGGTACCTAGATTAGTCACAAAAGACCAGGAAGTAGGCAGCAAGAAACCATGAGGGCTGATTAGAAGGATGTGCTTATCGTCTGGTAAATATTTCCATACACTAAGCAAATGGCTTGAGGTGACCAAAGAAAGACAGAGAACATTTTTCAGTAGTTACCTACCTTTTCAGTTATGCTTTGTGACCTAAAATGTTTTGAAAATTCTTTCAGCATTAGATGAAGTTTTTTTCCATCAATTTCCCAGCCATCCCTCAAATAAGGTGAGATGCATAGATGTGCTATGTGTCTAAAATCTTAATCAAGGAGGAAGTGGTACAACATGATTTAAAGGAGCACTGTAAGAAATGCTTCTGCTCCAAGAGCAGGAGGGAAAAGGCAAAATGCGGAGGAGAATAGAATCATGACCTTGTCCCTTCCTCCATGGTGGTTAAATTGATTTGGGGAATAGAAAGTCAAAATCCTCCATTATAGGGTCACAAGCAGCTGAGGTTCGAATTGGGCTTAGAAAACTCTGTGCCTGCGTGCACAAATCATGTTAGGGTCCCCTGCTGTCCCCCGTGTCATTTGTATCTTTCCACATCAAATGCTGATTTCGTTTCAAGCCATTTGCTTTGGAGAAGGGTGGCAATAAGAGGCAGCGGGAGAAAAGAGCCTGAAATAACGACCACAGGCAACGGGGCCACTGCAAGGGAAAGAACCACAAGCCCAAGCAGTAACTTACGGCAGCTACTTTCGCTATCGCTGGCATTAGAGGAGACGTGTTCTGCAAGGACAGCACAGCAAATTAAAGAAGGATCAAGCGTCAGAGAGCAGCCAGCACCGAAAGGACACACCCATGCAAAGCTACTGGAAACGTGAGCAGAGAGGCAGTGAGAGGCTGCAGAAGAACCGCACTGAGAGAACCCAGATCAGACAAAGATGAAAACTTTATGGCCAGTTTGCACAACACTGCTGTCTCTTCCTTTCGGCAAATGAGAAAAGTACCTTTAATTATCAAACAGCAAACAATGGCAACCCGGTAACGTTCTTTCTATAAATGACATATCTATAGAGCTCCGATTTCCTAGAAGTTGTGGAGGACAGTGTGTGTTCACGGTTGGGTAGGCGATTTTCTGTATCTATGTTAGTCCTTAGCTATTTTGAAGGAAGACTGCATTTGCCAACTGCTCCCTGGAGTCCCTCTCATTTTCCATTTGAACACTTTGCAAGTAAATACTCAGGTGTAAAAGGGATTTTTGATGCTCTCTTCCTGCTTCAGTGAGTAGAGAATACAGGAGGAAATAGTGAGTCCCTGAGAAATGGTTCACAGCTTAGTTTCTATTCTACGATCCTTGCTTGAATAGGGAGAACGGAGCAGGCAGAAGATAAATGGCCTGGTGCTCAGTGCAGGCTCTCGCATGAATTATGTCTAATTCATCCTGAAGGTCTCTCCTAACAGTGGAGATACGTGTGTTGTTCAGTTGATGAGCTGATCATGTATAACTTATCAGCTTCTTCATGTGCCACCAAACTAAAACGAAATATGTGACTACTTGGCAATACTTAAGAGAGAAAAGGAAGATACATTCTTCTCTAACAGCAAAAATAAATGCTTTGACCTTTTTTGTTTGTTTGTTTGTCTGCTGAGGGGATTGGTTCTATAGCATAAAACTAATGAAAACCAAAGCAAATGCTGATTTCAAACCATTTCTCTCTGTGGCTCCATGGCCAGAGCTGTGCTGTCAACCTGGGCACACATCTGTCTAACCAGTACAAGGACTCATGGGGGCAGGGGTGGATGAACCCATGAAAGTCTGCTTTCCATCACTAAGCAGGCAGTGAAGATGCACACTCCCTGCTTCATGGCGCCTCGTGAATATTCCTGTCTTGTCTCCCTCGACACAGTGATTGGGGAGTCCCTGATGTGGTTTTCCATAAATTAAATCTGCCCAGTTTTTACAGAGTAAGCAAATATCTGGACATTCTGGATCCAACAGGGCATTACATACTTTTTAATGATGCTTAGTATTAGTGATACGCTAAAACAATCACTTTCCTTTTCCAAATTGGAAGTGTATAAATTCCCCCAGATGGTGTGTGGTGCCATCCAGATGATGCTGAAATCAGTGGTTAAATTTCACACCACACTGTGCTTAATCTTTTAAAGATAAAGTTTTCATCTTTAAGGTGAGCAGCCCTTGACCAGATTTTGTTTTCTCCAGTCTAAAACAGACTGCTGAGAGTCTAAACCCAAACCATGGAAGGCAGGCATCACCACACGCACAGGCTTATGGGAGCAGCCCTTGAATGTGAAGTCCAGATCAATGGTATTTTCTTTATAGAATGAAATGAACAACTGAAAGTATCTCCTGTAGCTATTACACTAAAACAAACACAACAAAATTGAATATGTGATACATTTGCAAAAGATACAACATTCTGTTCTTATTTCATTGGTTCTTCTAGAGTGGGATTAGGATTAAAGAGAGCAAAATCATAGTGTAGGATTTTGAGACATAGATCCTTGTTTTTAATTGCTGAGTGCAACAACAAAATAGACCAAAGATATGAATAAGTAGAAAAAAATGTAAAGGTTTAATATATCTTATTTTTCATTCTGCACTACAAGAGGAAGCCCAGACAACCTCATGCAGCTGGTAAAGTCAGATAGGCAAAGGTATTAATATTTATCTAAAACTGTCATACAAACGGTTCAAGCAGGACCACTGCAAGTCAGAGAAAAAAAATCAAAGTTAATGACAAAGAATTAAGGCTCAGATATCTTAATATTTACTTTTCGAGAATGCATGTTGCTTTTGACTACAAAACAGCTCCTTTATTAACAGCAAAGTATAGGTCAGTTATAGAACTGGGCAACGTTATAGCTTTCCATGTTGAAAAGGCAGAAGAAAGAACATAAAGACTATTTCTACTTTGCCATTCTAGAACACTTTGCTCACCCTTTCTTTGCAACATGGTCTTTTGCTCCCTGACAGGAAGTTGGTGGCTGAGCAAATGATGCACTGATAGGCATCCAGACCATGTTGGCCATTGTCACCCGGCCAGAAAGGGGGAGGTGTTGCCCACAGCAGGAGTTAGACTGCCTGACACACTTGGCTTTTAAATGCTGACATGCAGAACAAAATGACTGAAAATTATTTCGTGGGAGCATTCACAGCTTAGGTAACAAATCAAACTCGTATCGTGGGCATGCTAGGAAGGAAAGGCCCTCAAGAAAAGGAACAAAAGCCAAACTCAAAAGGAAAGGAAAAGAAAAGTTAACAGTGACCATTCCTGGAAACTTACTCAGAGTCTTTGTTCCATAACCGTCGTCACCTAATCCGGGGATGTCCTGCATGGAAGTCCCCAGAGAGAGCAATGAGAGAGGAAGAACAGCCGCGGAAGAGGAAGGTAGAAGTCAGTGGAGTTAACACGGGTACTACCATGACAGACCGTGTTGCCCAGGCAATCTGGATCCCGCTCGCTTTTCTTTTGAAATAACCTTCACCCCAAACTCCCTGAGCTACGCTATAAAGGGAAAATTTTGATTTGTCAATCAACTCAAAAGGTTGAAGCTAGAGATTGTGGGGAAATTAAAAGGATCAGTGACTGTAATTTTTTTTTCTACTGTCAAAGGAAGTCCCCACTCCAAATTTCATGACAAATTCTGTATCCACCACTATAAGCTCTCTTCTCGGCATGTATTTAATGGCTTCCTGGAGAGCAAGAGTGAACCAATGTGCCAATACTCAATACAAGCAGGCATCCAAGACAAAATACATACGTGGCAATGTAACCCAACACATCGGAACAGAATTTCTTTTTTTCAAGCCTTAGGGAGTTGCATGATCAAACCCAACCTCTGCCTGGTCACAGAGAGATGCTGGTTGGACCTGAAGCCCCAGCTTTGTCAAGACCCTTTCTAGCACTTTCTGCAAAATACAGCCCCAGGGAGGGAAGGATCCAGACTGCAGTCAAACACCGGTCACAGTAGTAAAACCTGCCCTGCCTGCCTGCCGTGTTGTTTGCCTTGGTGTGTCATGGGACAGCCTGTCATGAGTGTTGCCCGTGAAGATTTTTTTTTTCGTGTGTTGCATGTGACATTATCTTCAGAATCTACTTACGTTCAGGATCACTGGTTTCCTGCTCACTCTGCTCCTTGTTCTTGTAGAATGGGAATTTTCGTGAAAAGATGAAGCTCTTTTTACGCTTGTCACTGAATGACTGTGAAGGAGAAAAGGCATGGGGCAAAAACAGGGGGCGTCTAATTGTTGTCACACTCATGCTGACAGAACAACTAGTTTGTAAAAGCACAGAGAGCTGTAGTGAAGCAAGCGGACACTCGACAGAGGTGCTGGAAGGGGCGAAAGGCAGACTCGATTTCCAAGGAGTACCAGCTCTTGATAATGGCGCCTTGGGAAAATGGCTTTACAGTCAGAACACTCCTTGCAGATAATGGTGGCAGAGGGGATGTCTCAAGGGGAGAGCCAGACTATCCTGGTTCTACAGCTTGCCGGTCCCCTTTGATAAGTAACTGGATCTCTCTGAACGTCTGAATCTTCATCTCAAATCAACACACTTCTCGGGTGTTGAGATCACATGAGGCAATACCCGTACAGAACGCCATACAATTCTCATGTTATCACTGTAGGGCATAAAATGACTATGAAAAACATCATTTCCCCCCCTCATTATCTAGCTGTTTTAAAATTGAATTTGTATTAGTTCAGCTTGGATTTAATTAAAACTGCACAAGGAAGCAAGTGGATTTATGATACATAATAATTATAGTGTAACATTTTAATTCAGAAGGTAATTCAGCTTCACACCCTCATTAGTGGCTTGAGAAGCGCAGAGGTTGAGTCCAATGTACCTAACACAGATTGAGCTGGTGACAGCCAGCAAGAACCCAGCTCAACCGGAAGCTGCTAATGGGCTATTCACTTGGTAACTGCCCAAGCATGGGAGAAATGACAGTTACCCATCTACACTTTGGTAAAGGGAAAAAAATTAAGATAAATACAATTTAAAGTACAAGCTACCTATTAGTTCAAATGGGGCTTGATTAAATATATATATATATATATATATATATATATATATATATATATAAAAATTTTTAAAATGCAATCACTTCAGTGATTAGCATTTGCTTGTTCAGTAGATTTTAAAAGACAATTCAATTTATCGCATGGTGGCCGTTGTTAAATAAATGCTTTGTGGGTTGTTCTTGGTGACACGGGACCATTCAAGTTCTATTAATTTCATATTCTATCATGCTTCCAAAATGTCTTGCCAGCCTGATCATCATCCACACTTGAAAAACTGATTTGAATCTTTTCGCTGCTTAAAAACACTAGAAAAACATCTCCAGGGACCAGCGTTTCTTACTCGCACAGGTTTTGAATTGAATTCCCAATGGTACTATGACAAGGAGTATTCTAACCCAGGGTTAGCATTGGCCGCTGGCAGGAAGAGATGTGGAGCCCGAGGGGCGGCAGCTTGGAGGAAATCAGTGCTTGCTGGTTGAGAGGTGAGCATTTTGTCCCATTCATGGCACTTAGTCATGTTCTCATATTAATTAGAAGCTCGACCCCTCCCAAAAAAAGGTGCAAAGAAGGCATTCGTTTTGTACCCCTGTGCTCATCTATTAAATTAACAGTAATAGCGCTCATTCAGGAAACACTGAAGTATGGGAAGGTTTTTCACCAAAGTCAGAGCAGCTAAATTTTATGCCAGATCAGGATGGGTTTTATATGTCATACTAAAACACGACTTTCTTGGAGTTTAGGTCTGCAGATAGCACCTGTGTTTAATAGAGTTTTATCATAACTCGTAATTGAGAACTGGCAGCCAAAGACAAGGCTGGGAAGTGTCCCTCTAGTTCCTTAAAGGAACATTATATAGTCTTGTGTCACTCCAGCGTCCTGCCACTTTTACATTTCAAGCATATTTAAACTCCAGTAACTGAAAGTAAAAGAAAAATATTATGTAAGAATTAATGGCATGTGATATCGCAGGGGGTGTTAGACACTACTCTGTAACATTACAGATGATTTTCATGCAAAACAATTATGAAATCTCATGCAAATTCAAAATTATGCCAAGAGGAAGAAAGCTGGGGGGGGTTTAAACACACAAATACACGCAGATGGAAAATGCAGAGGCTTCTAGGACCCTAAATGGTGTTGCATGCAAACCACATCGTTTACATTGTCTCACTGGTCAAAGGAAAATGAAAGGGTGTTGTCTTTGATTAATTCTTTCATGTTTCAAAGCAAGGAATGTAATGTGTTAACATTCCCAAGTATGAAAATGTTGTGTATCATGAGTTCTCTGATAGGACATAATCATACTGAACAGCAAACCTTTTAAAAGGACAGAAAATACATGATACCCAGAAGTAAAATTCTATGGCACTATTACAAACAAATGCATTTGATTCCTTCCTGCATAACATGGAAGGCACTGGACCCCTTCATGGCCACAAAGTCAAACCATTTCAGTTTACGCAGATTTCAATGTTTTACACGTAGGGTCTTACTGAATTAACATTAATTTAGCTACTGTCAACATTCTGACTTACAAAGGATTATATGTAGTTTATGAGGCTAGGCATGTAGAGTTCCATAATACATGCTTTATTAGCACTGTAATTTTTCCTTTTAACATAGAAGAGGAAATTCTGCTACATGAGTGCTAGGTGGACAGAATAAATCAGCACTTTTGCTATTTATGTAACACATGGCTCTAAAGCAAAGGCTGGTTTACAGCTCTAGTCTTAACTGCGCTTGAGCAGGGCTGTTTGTCTCCATTAAAGCATCTTCAGGCTCCAAGAAATTGCCTTCAAGGAGAAAATTTCTTTGAACAGAGATTTTGGAAACACTAAATACTGTGGCATGGGAAAGAAGTCTACTTGTGAATTTGACCAAGCAAAAATTTGCATTTATTGACCACTGAATGACCAAGCTTAGTTCTAAGGCATCGCGTGTGTGGTCTACAGGGTAACTTCATGAAGCCTCATCACTCTTCCTGTTTGTATCCAGAGTTGCTCAGATTGTGAGCTGTGAAGTCGGGAATTGAATTGGCTGCAAATGTAGTTCTGTGAGTACAAATTCCTGAAAGCCACGCCTCCTTCCAGTTCATATTTAAAATTATAAGCAATTGACTTTGTAAGTCACACCACATATTCTGCCATTCCTGGACAGTCATGCCTGGTGATTGATTACTAGGCCACATCAAGTTACTGGTTTCAATTGTATCTCCTTTGGTTATTTTGCTACGTCTTGATAGCAATTCATGTAGTTGAGGGCTCAAAGCCACTCTTGTTCATATGACTGTAAAAAATAAAGGGAATTTCAATGAGACACATTAGTCATATAAGTGGCTAGTTAACAGAGACGTGAATAGGTGGTTGTATACAGCGTAGGCAATGAGGCACGGAGAGTGGGAACTGACAGCTGATGGGTATGGACTTATTTTAGGGTGGCTAGAAATGAGACAGTGGTGATGGTTATGTACCCTATGACGATACCAGGGAACACAGAGTTGTGTATTTTAAGGTCATGTCACTAATGCAAACTGTATCTCAAGAAGGCTATTTAAAAGAGGAGTCCTTCCACACCCCCATGCCATGGGCTGAAAGGAAACAATCCTATCAGGATTCTCAGTTTCTCATTCAACTTGGTGTAAGTATGCTAAGTCTTTAATTGGATGCCCGTCATACATAGCATGTAGAAATCTAGATATGTTTCTGTTGACCAGATTCTGCCCTGTCGTAGTTAAGTGAATATCTTTCATGTTGTGACAGACATTGCAACACTCATGTCAGGAGTCAGCATCTCATTAGTGTGACTCAGGAGTCCCCTGGTTGGTAGGTCAAACAGTATGAAACTTCCTGGATTGACCCCACCAGAGAATGCTTTGGTAATCTGGCATATAATAAAATGCATTATGCATAAGGAGGAAAGCAAAAAGCTCAAATCCCCTCTTTTCCCAGTAAAATTCCATGTTCTTAAAGACAAATGGCATCTGTTTACCCTTCTTATCCAGAAAACTTTAGAACAAGAGGCCTATTTCTGCTGCTGCTGTTGTTGGTTTTTTCATGTACTAATTCCTCAGTTTCTATAGCTCCATAATGTCACCTTTGTAGACAATGGCAGCCTCTGGTAGAATTTAAACTAGGACATGGCTCTTAATTTTTCGAAATACTTGTTTCTAGGGGAGCAATGGATCCAGGAGAGAGGGAAGGTGGTGGGGAGGGACTGGGAAGTGTAGAGGGAGAGGAAGATGTTGTCAGGATATATTGTATGGGAGAAGAGTAAATTAAAAAAACAAAACACTTGTTTCCTCATAGCTGTGTTCACCTGAAAAGCTATTCAGATATTACTTTCTATTATATAGCTAGCTCATTTTCATGCAGAAACAGAACTGTAAAACAAAATATGTTGAAGAATAAGTAATACTGTGACCGAGAAGAGTTAGATCAAAGATCAAGAATTGGAAGCATAAAAGTCCCAAGCCTCCTGACAGGAGAATAAAACATCACTTCCAAGGAGCCTGGGGAGGTTCTGCTAAAACGAAGCTCCAGATGAACCTGGGTCTGTTCAGACCTGCAGATTTCACAATCAGTCGCCAAATAAGATTGAATTTTCCATGTTCCTTTGTAAGACAAATCACCTGGCTTCTTCAGCATAAATATTGCATCAGCCAACCAGCGCAAACAAAATACTTAAAGGGAAACAGCAAATGAGGAGGAAAGCAACATCATAAAATTACCACATAGAATTCATTTGCATTCTGGTTCAAACAAATTACAACACAATAACAAAACCCATTTATGACATTTGTGGTGCAATGTGAGTGGAGGAGGAAGAAGGAAAATAGGAGGAGGAACTGTGGCCGGATTGCCCAATGGTAAAGGCGCTTGCCACAAGATGGTACATGCTTAACAACCTGACTTGGACCGCCAGATCCCACGCAAAGGTGGAGCAAGAGAGCAGCCTCCTCAAAGTTGTCTTTTAACCTAGTAATTATTTTTATGTGTGACAATGGCATGTGGTCAGGCATTGGCTTGATGCCCTGAATTACATCCAAATACGTGAGTGGACCATAGTGCTCCGTACATCTAAAGGCAGAACTGTAAAGGAGCATAGGCATTTTCTTGGCAGGCTAATAACAAGTATAACAATACTGAAACCATTTGGTATATGCTGTAGGAATGAACAAATGAATAACTGCAGGCATGCTGGGGACAAGCGTTGTCACAGTCAACAGTCAACAACTGCAAGGAAAGGAAGAATCTTTAAAAATTTTAATTGATTCCCTAAAGGAGCCCTGGATGCGACGATAGCCTTGTAGCCAAAAGCATACCTACCATCTACCCTGCAAAATGGGAATTAATGTTGATGGCTGGAAACAATACTCAAATCAAAACCTACATTAATTGTGATGTGTGTGAAGGATATCAAAGCCAGACCCACATACTATGAACAATGGGAGCAATGAATCTGAGAAGAAATTTGTGGTGCCTTTGAGGTTATAAAAAGACTTGGCTGAAAACAGGGTAAATGAAAAGCTCGTCTTTATAGGAGATTCCACAGAGAATGATAAAGCCAGGAATCGCTATTCTCTCACTCCCACCCTAAGGAGAATTCACTCCAGAGTGATCAGTATTTGCAAGTCTGGGAGAAAACAGGATATTCATCTCTTTGTGTATTCAATGACAAGAGGAGCAAGAAACAGCTGTCGAGTGAAACAATCGGGCCATAGCAACGGTGGGACAGGCAACCTGCCATGATGAGTTTCCTGAGGGCAAGCTCCGAGAAGTATTTGGAGCTCTGCAGTATTCTAGCTCCAAAGGCAGCAGTGCACACTGATGGGGAAGAAACAGGCATTTCCTAACTAAAACACATCCTCTGATGATATCAACGTCATGACAACATAAAAAGCTCAGCAACTGTCCCAGAGCTGGGACAAGTTAGACAAGATGTGTGGTCCTGGGTCAGGAAGGCAGACAAGGCATAATTCCTACAACTTTTCCCAGACTAGTTCAGGGAATTACAGATGGGCATATAATTTTTGAGTATAAGGGATCTGTGATTCTCTTTCTGCTTTTGTAATGCTTAAACTTAATAAGGCTTAAAAAAGATAAATCATAAAGTAATATAGGACCTCCCAAAATAAGACCTTACTAGTTGACTGGGGTGTGTGTGTGGGGCAGTTCTTACAGCTTTGCTTTTCTCTCTGTTAGACACAAAGCAGTAGCAGGAAGTAAGGTAGACAAGGAAAGAGTGAAAACCAGTTCCCTGTGAGTGCTGGGGCCCAGTGGAGGCAGCAAACCGGCTTCATTATTTATAAAAATGCAGCAGCTGATATTCTCTGACCTGAAAGGACAAAGTTCCTAGCATTCTTTGCTAGAAAAAAAAAATCAAAATCACAGGATCCATCATTCTGAAAATGGCTGTAAAAAATAGTATCCTAAATGAGTCCTTCACTCCCCCTTCCGACTTACATTATTCCTGGGTCTGGGGTGGTCACGCTATGTAAAAATGCATTGCTCAGGGCAGCAGTGTGGAGAGCAAGCCTAGTACACGTAGCGCGGGGCTGACTGAAGCACATGCGGGACTTCACAGGCCCCCTGGTGCACAGTAACCAGGAAGGGTATCTATATTCTGAGTCTGAACTCATCTACATCTGTGATATCGTATCAATTCTCCAGAAAGAAATATAAAACTGTTCTCCATCATTCTCTATCCTTATTGTGCTACCTCAACCCTCATAGCAAAATTCACCCATTCCTTTCTTTTGAGCCAAACCATATGTTAAATTTTATTATTTTCCCTAGACTAGACACCAGGGAGGTATGTCCTCTGGGCCAATCCAAACCACTATGTAATTCTATAAAATGGAGTTTTTATTAGTACACAATTATGTTCACTAACTCCATAGGGACCAAGATAAATTCTAAAATATTGGTATCTGGTCTTTTACAGAAAACCAACCAACCAACAAGCAAACAATGAACAAAAACATAGTAATCTAAGCTGCTCTAACTTAGAGTCATCAGTGAACTCCAGGATGTCCAGTTCAGACTTATTCTTAGGTCTCAATTTACCCTTTTATTTTTTAAATTTAAATATACCTACTAGACCCATTTCCTTCCTGAAAACACTGGATTGGCGGTACACATCTGTGTTTTCACCGCCTTTCTCCCGATGAGACCATCCATCCTCAGTCTCTATTCCTAGATCTTTCTTACCCTTACGTTCTCCAAGATTTGGAAGAGACATAGGCTTTACTTCTTGATCTTTTCTTTTTCCTCTCTCACCCATCTTACTCCCTCCACACACATGCTCCATAGGCCATCTCTCATGCCAACGGTTGATTATATCCAAATGTAGCTCCAGCTGCATTTCTTCAATGAACTCCATATCCATATACACTTACCATCTCTACTGTCCCATCAAACCCCCTCCTACTTCTTAATCAAATTCTTCCCATATTCTACAAATAAAACTACAGTCAAAACATCATGATTCTACAATTTCTGCCTCTCTGGTCTTTGAGATCACCACTGATTCTAAAACATCAGGTTATTAATTTTTTTATTTTTAATTTTTTATGACCTGTGATCCATACAGAAGAATATATGGTTTTGAAATTAGACTCTTGAGGGGCACAAGTTGACAGAATAAATGTCCTCAACACTCACTTTATTCTAAACCAAGTGGAATAAAACAAACAACCAAACCCTTTCCCCAAGCAAAACAGGCATCTAACTGTGTTTTGAGCTGGCAACTGGAGGGGAAGACATCAGGAGTCAGCAAGAAAGAGAAGGACTCCATTGAAGAGAACTGGGACAAACGCATATAAAAAGAGAAAACAAACTCCCTGGCATTGGGGTTGACAGTAGGGGGTGGGGTGGGGACAGCTTCTTCTGCAAGAAGAAGGGCAAAGAGAATCTCATGGTAAACTCCAGCAGCATCTAGATGACGACCACTCTAGCTCCTAGGAAGTCCCACAGTCCTCATGGACCTGCAGCCCACTTCGATAAAGACTCTGAACTCTGTTCAATATTCTAGTTTTGGAAACATTATCTCTGGTGTCTCCCAGGGAACATTCTGGGTTCTATAGCCAGGATCCAGCTTAAGTGAGCTATGGTTTGAGTTTGAACTGTGTTGGGACCAGGAAACTCAGTGTAGTGCTGTGCCTCTGTGGGATTCCACAGACTTTCTATTTCTCACTGGTTTGGAGGAGAGCTATCCTGCAAACACAAACTGGCACATCAGAGTAGCCTAAGCTTGCTCCCTATCCTGCACTGTGGGAGATGGAGCAAGCTACCTTCATGAACCAGGCAATGATAACCCCAGTGTTCCTTCATCCCCATCAACCATGGAGTGCTGCTCTAGGGTGAGACCTGCTGGGAAACACATGAACATCTATATTCAGGCTCTGAACTCCGTAGGAGTTCACTCATGACTAGCAACACTAGACTTCAAAAAAATGAAGAGGCCACAGTGAAACCCATAATTTTGTGCAATGAAACTATGCTAATTAAGTATTTTTCTTAACTGTCCAGGTAGCAAGATGTCTCCGTCAATTCTAGAGTTTTGGAAGTTGCTTACAATATGCTTCCTGGTTACTTAGGTAATATCATATCCTTCTGGAGTCTTTGATGGAGTTAAAGAATTTATAGTTATAAATATTGTAACTGTAATTTCCTTTTTTTTTTTTTTTTGGTTTTTCAAGACAGGGTTTCTCTGTGGCTTTGGAGCCTGTCCTGGAACTAGCTCTGTAGACCAGGCTGGTCTCGAACTCACAGAGATCCACCTGCCTCTGTCTCCCTAGTGCTGGGAGTAAAGGCATGTGCCACCACTGCCTGGCTCTGTAATTCTTCTTGATAACTGTTTAAACAGAAAAGGGGAAATGGTGTGGGAGTTCCTTCTGTCTGTGTGTTGCTTTTATTGGCTAATGAATAAAGAACTGCTTTGAGCCTATGGCAGGGAAGAACAGAACTAGGCAGGGAAAGCTAGGCTGTGTGCTGGAAGAAAGAAGGGCGGACTCAGAAGCCATGGAGCTGCCAGAGACAGATGCTGGGAACTTTACCTGGTAAGCCACAGCCACGTGCTGATAAATTATTTTAACTCACTTCTATTAATCTATATAAGAGTTAGCCAATAAGAAGCTAGAGCTAATGGGCCAAGCAGTGATTTAATGAATACAGTTTCTATGTGATTATTTTGGGTCTAAGCTAGCTGGGTGGCTAGGAATCAACAAGCAGCCTCCTCCAACATATTTGTTTGTTTTTAGTTTTTCAGGACAGGAGTTTTCAGTGTAGACTTGGCTGTCCTGGAACTGGCTCTGTAGATCAGGCTGGCCTCACACTCACAAAGAACTGCCTGCCACTGCCTCGGATTGATGGGATTAAAGGCCTGAGCCACCATCACCTGGCAGTAATTTTTCTTTTTTTAAAATGTGAAAATATTTAAAACATGTAGCTCAGACTGGCCTCAAACTTGTGTTCCTCCTGCATCCACCTCTTGGGCATACATTATTGGTTTGTGCTACTACAACAGTCTAAATATTTTTACAATTTTATTTTTAAAATTTCTGTGTTTCTGTGTCTATGTGAGTACATGTCATGTGTGTAGGGGCCTATAGAAGCCAGAGGAGGACACTGGGGACTTTGAAGCTAGAGTTATAGGCAGTTGTGGGTGCTGACACCTGAATTGTGATCTCTTGAAGAATAATAAGGGCTCTTAACAACTGAGACATCTCTCCAGCAGCACTGATTAAAAGGAATTAAAGCAGAATTTAAAGGAAGGATTATAAAAATCTTAATGAGATCTAAGAGAGTACATATAAGCAACTGAATGCAATTAGAAAAATGGCGCATTGATCTAAATGAAAAATTCAGCAGAGCAATAGAAAGATGTTTCTGAGCAAAGTAGAAACCTTAAAAATGAGGATCTCAATAAGCCCAAATAAAAATATAGTTGAAGGACTAGAGAACAGATTAGGTATAAAGGAAGAAAAAATTTATATAAAAACAGGTCTTTGGAAATATTCTAGTCACACACAAAAGAAAACACATTTAAGACTTTTGGGACCTCATCAAATGAATGAATATCTATGCTTTTAGAATTCTTAAGGGAAAAAAGGTATAGAAAATAAATAATAGTAAAGTGGAAAGTTCAGAAATCTTGGAGAAAACACAGATATTCACGGGCAGCAGAATGAATATGATCCTAAGATCATAGAGGTGAGCAGAGAAGTTCCTTTCTACATCGTCTTATAGTTTCTGAGCCTTCAAAGTATAAGAAAGATGGCTAGGGATGCAGCTTAATAGCTGAGGGCTTGCCTGGCATGCATGACCCTCAGTTTTATCTATAGTGAGATGTAAAGACAATGCACGCACGTGCACACACACAGTACAAGGCAAAAGTATCTAAGTACCAAGTGACCCTTAAGGTTATCCATATCAGACTGGCAGCAGATTTCTCAACAGAAGCTCTCCAGTCCAGGCAGGAATACACAGAATGGGCATTCTAAGTGATAAGGGACATTACTCCGGAGGGTGCCCAATCCAGCCCCGTCAGCCTCTGGAAATGATGAAAGCAGGTTCCACAGCACTTTTGTTTCCATGTCTTTTAGACAGTGGACATCCAGTTTTTACTGACTGGACACAAACTGCAGCATTGAGGGATGGTTCCCCTCAGAAGCATGGGGAGACGTGGGAAAGGCAAAGCAAAGGGGTGAGAGTCTCAGTACAAAGAGGCAGTACTAGAGCAGGGAGAGGCACCAAGGAGTCTTCTGTCTGCTGCATTGCTCTTCAGTGAGCATGTGCTAGTTTGCTTTGCCCACGTATTTTTATGTTGTAATTTTTATACTCAGTGATCTGATTTATTCCTAGATGCCTTTTATTACTGTTAATAAAAAGAGATGGCTTAGTTATTTGCTTGTCTCACATTTTCAGCTCTATCTATGACTCAATTTTGGAAAAGTTATAAAGAATTTAATAGCATGCATAATGTCAATAAAATGTACCATTTAATTTATCCTTCTTAACTTTCTCTCCCAAGTTTATCGTCTTCCTCAATTAAAAGAACAGTTTGCTCAAAAACGCCTCTTCTGCTACCAGTTAGATGCTTGGTCTGCAAAGTGTTCGCCTTACAAGCACAAGACCTGAGTTTGACTCCTTGAATTCTGATTGAGGTGTGTGTGTGTGTGTGTGTGTGTGTGTGTGTGTGTGTGTGTGTGTGTGTGTGTGTGTGAAAAAGGTGGGTATATGGGGCACATGCTTATAATCTCTGTGTTGAGGATATAGAGATAAGCAGACTCGTGGGGCTCACTGCAGTCAGCCTAACAACTGTAAGGTCCAGGCCAGTGGGACACCCAGTCTAAAGACACAAGGAGGACCATTGCGATTTTGCTTTGACCTCTGTGTGCACTAGATATGTATACAAGCATGCACTTTAACATGTGCAGCTGCCCCAGAACACCGTTCCTGCCACAGAAGGAAATGTTCTTCTAAGAGGGAAATGTCCTTCTAAGAGAAAGTTCAAAAGAAATAACAGAACAAAATATCTGTTACCAGTGAAAATCAAACCTCTTTTAGTGTTTATTTTCTAAAAACTGCATTTTTTTCAATTTAATTATACTGGCAATGTAATTTTAAATCTTGATTTTTACTGACTATTGTGACATGTATAACTCTAGGGATGTTTAGTTTCTAAGCCTTAGTTGTCGATACTTAAACGCGACCATGTAGAAAAAGTGTGGCATTAAGTAAGGTCAGTAAAGCAGAGCCAGCAACCCCACATCTTTAGAAAGTGTCCGTAAGCATCCATTTTAATGAATTAATGGAAGGGATTTAGAAGTCAACAATGTAAACTATCTTTAAAAGAGAAAGAATTTTACAGATCCCACAGAAATTTAAAGATGTACACCATGTAGATAACATAGGCAAGCCAGGCAAATTCCTGGGAAGGCCTGGCCTAACGAAACTCAGAGGTGCTAAACACACTAGTAACAACTAGGAGATTGAATTCGTAATTAAAATGACTCACACTAAATGGCTCTGACGTTTAATTCTACTGACTGGAATAACTCTAAAAAGAATATATGCTAATGTAAGTTTTCTCAGTGTTAGGAGAGAAACCGTTCCCAAACACACTCCAAGGCCAGTATGTCGCTGATGCCAAAAGTAGAGAGGAATATTGCGAAGAGAGATGACTGCAAGCCAGCGTGTCTCAACATCATGACAACATAATATTTCACCCAGCTAATTTACCTCCGCTAGCTTACGCGTTCCTATGCTCTCGGACACCTGCACTGTTTTCCCATTTCTAAGCCTCTGCATTGTAATGAAGGTAACATCTACTACGTTCTAGATTATTTTCTTAGAAGTGATCCCTAGAAGTTGGACTCTTGAATTGAACATGGATTGTTTTAACAAACGACACATGGCCAGATAACTTTCAAGTGATTGCTACTAATTGACATTTCCCCCTTTAACCACTTAGTCAGACTCTCAATTTGTAGTTGGTCCAACGATAGATCCTGATTGTTTTTTTTTTCCTTTCAACACTCTCATGTTCTCCTAATTAGCTTACTATAATAGAAGGTGTTTATGACAGACAATTGTAATTAGGCACCCCATGTTCTCCTAATTACCTTATTATAATGTGAGGGGTTTAGGACGGGAAGGTGTGAGTGAAGGACAGACGCTATGCCGGCACCTGATGAAAGAACGCCAGCACATCAGATGATGGGAAGACAAGCCTAGCATTTCAGCACCCAATTAGCTGTTTGGAAGCTAACTTTTCCATTGCTAATTATTTCTTGGAAAAGCTTAAACTTTCAGTATCTTTAAAATCTTAGGGTAGAAGATAGTGCATTATGCGAAAAAAATACGTTGGCAATTCAGGACACCAAATCCTACACATAGTGAACTCACTAACTGATCAAGCAACATTTCTGAATGTTGTAGCAACATTGCTCTAAACAAGAGACAGGAAGCTTTGTTCCAATTATGCGGACAGATTCTTGATATGACTCAGAAACTTTCTCCCAAAATTAAAAAAATATATTTGTTTTAATTTAGATGTGTGTGTGTAAGTGAAGGTGCCTGAGGAAGCAGAAGAGGGAGGGCATCAGATCTGGAGTTGGAGCTGTGACTTGTCTGTCATGGGTCCTTGGAACCCATGCGTTCTTCAAGAGCAGCAAGAACTCTTAACAGCTCACCCATCTCTCCAGTCATGCTGAATTCTGATTTTCCCTTCCTTCCTTCCTTCCTTCCTTCCTTCCTTCCTTCCTTCCTTCCTTCCTTCCTTCCTTCCTTCCTTCCTCTATCCCTCCCTTCCCCTCTCTTCTCTCCCTCCATCCTTTCCTTCCCCCCTTCCCTTTTTTTCTGGTGCTGAGAAAGAGGATGTCATCATTACAGACAGAGCTTGCTCTGGCAAGCTCAATTGAATGTGTGTGAGAATGGGAAGTGGATGCGACCTTAGACTTGAGGAGAAACACCACAGACAGTGCTTTCACACCGTGCTGTCTATCACAGCTCAGGTTCCCCACAGTCACTCTGCCTCGGGACTTCACACCTCATGTGGTTACAGGGGTTGTAGCTATAATTTTGGGGAGAAATATAACTGAATTTTCTCCAGTTTTCCAGAGCTGATGGGATTTTTGTACAGTTATCAGGATGTGGTCATTTATTAATTTGGTTTATAAATCAATTTGTAATAAGCTATTAATACACTTATAACTCATTATTCTTAAAAATGTGACAAGCCTTCCCCTGAGTCCTTACTAGTTTGGTCTTCATTTAAATATTAATAATTGGAACTAATAATAAAACTGGGGAAGTATCCTGATGATGTGTCATTGGCTCGGGAAATTTGTAGATCACTTCCCAGAGGAAATTGTCAACTTCTGTTACTCCAATTGGTTGCCTTATAATTCTATAGTGATTCAACATTTTATTATCCTATCTCCCAGCATTATGATGCATACAACAACCTATAGGATTTGAAAGCAAAAAGAAATGAAGCAAA
The DNA here is from genome assembly GCA_004026605.1 of Ondatra zibethicus. Lineage (NCBI taxonomy): Eukaryota > Metazoa > Chordata > Mammalia > Rodentia > Cricetidae > Ondatra > Ondatra zibethicus. The sequence continues at coordinate 161,216 of PVIU01002039.1, forward strand.
ACCTCAAAACTTTCTGTTTTTTATTGTGTTCTGTTTTTTATTGTGTTCTTTTTCAAGAGTCTCATCAATGGGAAACAGGAAACATTGGTCTTCTTTTTTAAATTCCCATGTTAGATTTAAAAACAGGGCTCATGGCAGATGTTGGTCACATTGTTGTTTATTTTACTTTAAAGGATTTATTTAATTTTAAGGTGTGTGTGTGTGTTTACCTGTATATGGGGGCTAGAAGACAGCATTGGACCCCCGGGAAATGGAGGTCTAGGCAGCTGTGAGCACCTGACGTGGGCAGGGATGGAAGCCAGGTTCTCTGTAGGAGCAAATGCTATTAACTGCAGAGCACTGCTCCAGCCCCTAAACTACTTTTCAGTATTTTTAATTTAAAAATTAGAGAGTGTGTAGGTCAGAGCACAACTCATTTGTTTGCTCCTCTGCCATGTGGGCTACGGAATCAAACTCAGGTTGCCAGGTTTGACTGCAAGTGCTGAGCCATCTCACGATGCCCAAAACCCTATTTTAACAAACCTTAGTAGAGCATGTCCAGATTAGACCTCTTCCCGGACTCTTCTGCTTATCTCCATCTTCAGAGGCATCTCATTTGGGACTTTTCAGATGTCCTACTGGTGCTACTTTCATAATGCAGCTTCAGCTTTATCTTTAAGGACTGGAATTTTGTCTGGAACATTTCTCTGAACTCTGTGACCAAGCCCTCAAACAATATAAAAATAAACACATAAGCACTGGGCAATGGTTCTAGCCTTTACTACTGCTACTTGTTAAATTCCTACCCATTTGGCAGCTACATCTCTAGATGTCCTTCATGGATTGACCATTCTAAGTGCTCTTTAGCTATCAACTCCTACTAAATGGCTACAAATTATGTTCATTTTTTAATACCAAAGTCTAAAAATGTAGAGCTGGAGAAAATGACACACAGAAAGGCTGAGCCTCTTGTCCCGTGGTCCACACATCCAGGAGTGTGAGTCGTGTGTAGTTTTGGTGCATCTCATCAATTGCTGGTCATTTCCTCAGCACCCACAGACAGAGGCGCTGAGATCCTGTAGGAACCAACTCAGGAAAGGCACTTTGCCTGAGGTTTACCCGCTAGTTCACCTGTTCTCAACCTTCCTAATGCTGCGACCCTTTAGCACAGTTCCTCATGTTGTGGTGACCCCTGACCATAAAATTATTTTGTTGTTACTTCATAACTGTAATTTTCCTACTGTTATGAATCATAATATAGATATCTGTTTTCTGGTAGGCAACAACTCTGGTGAAAGAAACATTCGACCCCAAGGGGTTGCAACTCACAGGTTGAGAACCATTCATTAGTCTAACACTTGGTAACAGGCAAATAAATATTCAGGTAATAGATGCTGTGGCTGCTTCAAGGAAAGATGTCTAGCCCTAGTCTGGGCTGTCACTGTCCTGTCTAGAAGAGCTTATGAAAGTCATTTCCTCTTCCCAGCTTTTGCTTCCTCTGTGTCTACAGGAAATTAGTGAGATGACCTCTTTTATAGCATTAAACATCCTCACTGTGAAGATATTTCTTCCCGCCCTCCTCTTCCTCCTTCCTGCAGTCAGGGAGGAAGGCACTCCGCTTTACTGTCTGGATGGATAATCCCTATGTTTCAGGAGTTGACAGTTGCTCATCATTTCCCACCCTTTGATTTTACCTCCAGATCAGAGCACGGGAGGCCACTATGCAGCACTGGTGACCCAGGAGTGACTAGAGGTAAGCCAGTAAGCCAAGCACAATTAAAGTGCCTTTTGTAATAATGCAGGGCCCGATTGGATAACCTCATTTGAATAAATTCTTGTTTCCTGCTTGAGCGAAAGGGAGGGGAATTTACAGGAGAGGTGGATTCATCCTGCAGCTGAGACTTTTGGCTCTTAGCCAGTAGCTCTGGCAGGAGACAAATAGTCACAGGGATTGGGAGTGCCACTAAGGATTCAGTTTGGTGGCAGGTGAGCTAAGAGGTAGGAGGAGAACACACAGCTTTAGTTTCTGCCTTAGGTCCTTTGATGGAGTCCACACGGTGTCTTCCATCGGAACATTTCCTTTCAGGCACATCATCTATGTATTTTCTCATCCGTGTCAGGAGGGGCGGGTCATATCCACAGAGGGGATCATCTGAGTGATTAAGGGCTTCTCAGCACTACATGCTTCTCTTAAAGACAGAAAAATCAAATATTGGTTGATCAACTTTGAAGAGAAGAAAAAAAAAACGATTTGGATTTTTCTATCATTTTTCGACTGCAGGAGGAAGGCATCCACGTCCTTTCAGGGAAGTTCTTAAATGGCAGAGGCCATCACCTTCAATGACCAGAGCAGTATTTTGTATAGAGAGAAACTTCAAAAGTTACTTAGTGAAAGGTAATTCCATACAGGCCAAGAGAACACCCCTCTAAAGACAACAATAAATTGGTCAGGTCTCCATTCATAGGTGATAGATGAAATACGTTTTATGATGCTTGTCTGGTCTGATGATGCTGACTTTTCTCACAAACACCATTCTTTATTCTTACATGAGTTGGTTGGTTAACTGTGTGTATGGTGCACGCACAGGAGTATATTGGTCCATGCCTATTTGCCCAAGTGGAGGCTAGAGCAGGATGTTGGGTGTACTCCTCTATTGCACCACAGGTTTGCATTGTGGACTAGACTGGCTGGCCAGTGAGATCCTGGTATCCACCTATATTCCCCCCAAATTCCTGGGGATTACAGGCACACTTGGCTTTTTCTGTGGGTGCTGGGGATTCAAAGGTCCTTGTTCACAGTAGATGCTCTTATTAACTGACCTAGGTCCCTAGCTACCACATTACTTCATTCGGTAATTATTGGTATACTAGAATAGCCCAATATAAGATTCCCCCGACCATGGTCAATAGATATTCCTTCCTCCTTTTTAGGGAAAACCTGGAGGAAGCTATCCTTGAAACACTTCTCAGATATTACACAATCTGTAGTTAAAAAGAACAAACCACTTTGTACCAACATAAATCAGGTGCAGTTTAAAAACAAAACCAACACAACGAACAACAAAGCAGGCAGGATTTAGGCTCGTGGCATGGGACAGAATGTCAAGGTGCCTGCTGCCAAAATCCACCCACATGGTGGAAGGAGAGGCATGACCCCTAACACTGTCCCCTGAAAGCTACGAGTATGTCATAGCATGCACATTACACAATAAATAAATTAAAAATGCAATACAAGGGTGATCTGTGCTATTTTTGCTTGTGGTCACTCTGTAATTACCGTAATGAGGAAGCTGTATGACTAGACAGTCACTTATGACTCTCTCTCTCTCTCTCTCTCTCTCTCACACACACACACACACGCGCGCGCGTGCGCGCACCACTGTTTCAGCTCTCAGATGCTTAAAGCTTTGGCAGAGGGAAACCCTCAAGGTCCAGAGGATGACTCCAGGCTTTCTGCCACAAGCCAGGTTAAAGGAAGCCCCACAGTGAATCAGAATTTACACATGAATAACCACCTAAAGTAGAATTGGATTTGAGCCAAGTTTTCTGAATAATACTTCATATTGTGAATTAGTAGCAGAAAGAAAATTTAACAATGGGTCATGATCTCATCTGCTGAAACTACACTTGCTATTCCTATAACCACAAACTACACTTCTATTTATATCATTTTAGTTTTGACATCACTAATTGATTGGGTAGAATGAGATAATAACATCTAGAATGAGTCCACACTTAAGGACGCAATTATTTTCTTTCTCATAAGAAGCATGGTATTGTGTAGGGCCTTGCTATGCTCCCTGCTAGCAATGAGCTTGGTGACTTCTGTCTTCTTCCGAAAGTTCAGCTTTCTCATCTGCGAAATTGGCACATTAACTGTGTTTAACTCACAGAATTGCTGTTAAGTACCAAACAAACAAACAATTAGTAGAAGGGCGAGGAGTGGAACTCAGTAGTAAAGATCTCGCTTATGAGCATGGCCTCGCGCCTGATCTTCTGCGATGCAAAAGAAAATGAATACTCTGTTAAAAAAGGCAGTTAACAGATGTTCAGCATAATGGGCACACTAACTAGAATGCAGTGGTTTTCTAGCATGCTGACTATAGACCAAGAGTTTTCCCTTGTTTTTGACTAGTTGTTACATAGCATGGCATAGACTCAGTTAGATTTCAGATATGTAGCCAACACCATGGCTAGGACTGAGGGAAAATGGCCCATTCTGTATCTTCCTTCCCACACTGGTTAGCACATGGGAAGTCCTTCTCTCCACAGCCACAACATCTGCAAGCACATGGTCAAAACTAGGCCTCTCGCAAGGCAAAGTTTGGGCAACCTCCCCTTCCTCTCCACCTGGGTAAAGGGGCATAAAAGCCTATGGAGTGAGGTACTGCTAAGAACTTGGTTGCTGTAGTTTCATTTGTGGGGTGTGTGTGAAATGTATGTGTATTTAGCTAGGGGTGGGCAAGAGGAAGATTAATACCTCTAGGAACATTGCATATTATCTCTCTTAATATAATCCTCATTTTTATGTATAAGGTAACTGGGCCTTAGCTATGTCGTGACAAGGAAAGATGTCAGTCACTTTGTCTGAAATCAAGCCTTTCTACTATAGCTGCCTGCCTCATGTGTACCATGCCCAGAGGAGTCTCCGAGAAACTTATTGAAACACAGCATTGACCCAGCATCCTCAGAGAATGTGATTCTATGGACCCATCTACAGACCTGAGTCTAGGCATCTTCCTTTTTAATAAAAGCCTTAGCTAATTCTGGGGGCACTGCTGGCTACTTTACTGCCCCTAACCAATGAGTAGATATTTTATGGTTATTTTTCTCATATCCTTTCTGCGGCCCTAGGTCAGGCATCAGGAATGGACTCCCGGTATCTATAAGGTTATCTCCTTTTGGTTCTTTATTCCTTATTTTGATACAGATATGTTAATTCTTTCTATCAAAACTTGCCACAGGCTTTCTCTGGCCTTCAAGAGTAAAGTCCTCTGTGGTGTGGTTCCTAACTTCTCCTTTGCTTTCTCTTTGACACTCCAGTCTTAGTGCTGAAATAGCATTAAGAATCTGTGGCTTTTGTAGACACACAGGGCCATGTCCTATCTTAGACACTGTCATTTCCACCTATACCACTCTTTCGCACCTTCGTACATCTTCCTGTTCCTGAATGCTCACCTTGACCATTCTTTCTTCAGAGCTCCAGAAGAGGTTAGTATTGCTGGGCTGAGTTCACACAGTGGCCTGTGCTCACCGGATTCTATTTGTTACTTGTGCACAGAATATTTCAGGATTCCTGTGTGGTTCCATTCCCGAAATCACGACCTAGCTTTTAGTGTAACTTCAAGATATATCTGTTACACTGAAAAGCTTAAAAATTTGCTGGGCCTTTAATCCCAGCACTCGGGAGGCAGAGGCAGGCGGATCTCTGTGAGTTTGAGGTCAGCCTGGTCTACAAGAGCTAGTTCCAGGACAAGCTCCAAAGCTACAGAGAAACCCTTTCTCGGAAAACAAAAACAAACAAAAAAATTTGCTGGGAACCAACAACACGAGAAAGGAATATAGCACAATTAATAAGTGGATCTATGATGTTTTAATTTAGCCAACTCTAGCCAACATGAATAAAAAGCTCCAATGTAATCAAGCCAATTAAAGTAACATTGAATTTGAAATATTTAAGATTCTTTCTCACAATATTTGAATTTGTTTTCTTTCCTTCAAGATGAAGTTGATCAAATGCATTCAAGTGTCAACATACATAATTGCAAAAGGGGTGGAAATATAATTAAGTTTGAGAACAGATGAGAGCCACACAATTGAACTAGGTTATAAAATATGCACTGCATGTATGTGTGTGTGTGTCTATGCATGTTCTATCACATTTAAAATATAATGTTTTAGATTAATTTGCTATTTCAATAGTAAAATTTTTAAAAAACTCAAGATCTACAGAACAATGCATATATAGAAAAATACATTAGGAATACGACTTATTCTGTTGCACTGAACTACCCAGAGGAGACACTCCCCAATCTGTTGAGCTGCCGTCAGGCTGGGCATGAGTTCCAGTTTTCCAGATTTTGCAATCTGACATTTATGCTAAGGTGGGTTTTTAGTGATGTAGCTGGCTTTGAGTAATTTCTACTCCTTTTTCTCTCACCCTTACCCATACTCCTGTAAGTCACTCCAATAAAACTCATTGGTTGAACTTGGGCTTTGGTGGTATCCTTACTTTGGTCTGTTTTTGCTTTCCTATCCAGTGAGTAATATTTATGCACATCTTCTCAGGAATAATGTCACACAACACTCTCAGAGCCACCTAGAGAAGCCATTATCACTTCCTTATCAGATAGTGATCTGTGTGCTACCTGGGAAGGTCTCAGTGGACAGAGGAGCTTGAGGGTTAGAAAAATGTGATTATCATGTTCTAAAAGAGAGTGAGCTAGCAACATCACTCAGAATGGACCCGTGATGCTGGAGACCTTCTTCTTTGCGCTTCTGTAATGGCATAAGTCTGGTTAATCTATATTGCATACTGGGAAAGAACTGGAGAGAGACTAGAGCCCGGAAAACCAGCTAGGAAGCTTCCAGAGGGCATAAGATGGGAAAGCAATGATGAACAACCAAAGAAAGGCTTTTCTGATTTTTTTTTTTTAACTTCTAGGAAAAAGCTTACCTTCCTTCCTGCATACCCATGAGGTAGTATGACCTGTGACTTTCCTTTCACTCCTTCCCCAACCTGGATATCTAGTCCATCTTAGTGACATTTGAGCTTCTTCTACCTGGTTCCTCTATGTATAGATTGCCTCCATGTGGATCTATTTTTGCAGGGGTGTATGTGTGGGGGACACAGTCATAACTCATCTCTCAAAATGTTATTTAAAACCTGTGACAAAAAACCAATTCTGCTAACTCACGCTGGTAAAACCAATATAATTCCCATTTCGCTAACAGAACCATCAAATTGTTTTTTGATAGCGGATACAATGGCTGGTTCTGCTACCAGCAATCTTGGGGTACATGAGAAGCTCCAAGAATCAATACAGTAAAACCGTTTCTCAATGCTGACTCCAGTTTGATTCAAGGACACTGCTGTTACTAGGTCCTTTGTGGTATCATTATTCTGCCCATTCCTTCTCCCCCACTCAGCATCTGCTCTTACAAACTATTATTAGGAAGCACAGAGCAGATGTCTGCAGATGATAACCCTCTCTGATTATAATTTAGAAGTTATTTCCAAATTTCCTTTTCTATTGCTTTTGGTTCAGGTTTTCAGTGTTCCATACCCAGAATATTGCAGCTTACTCCAACTCCTTCTGCCATCCATCTCCCTCCTGCCCTCACAGGTGACAGGTAAACGCCTCTTAAGCCCTCCGTGGATGTTCCTTTCCCATTATGTAAGCACGGTGCACTCAGCATGAGTCATGTAGACAACATGTTAGGTGCTGAGGCATTACTACACACAGGTTTAGATCTTTGCCTAGAACACTCCATAGCACAATCAAGTATAATCAAGGCTGTGATACAGATATACTTGGCACAAGCTCGGAAAATACTTCGAGGTCGGCTTTGGTCACAACACCCACGATTCTTCATTTTCTACAGGATAAAGTACAAGCTTCCCTGATGATTTAAGTCGTCAGAACTATCTCCACACTTCTGAGACCTTTTATTCCCCTTAATAAAATAAATGTCCCTTGCAGTGAGGCAATTGTGCTTTGTTTTGCCTGGCCGGTGCCTGCTCCCGCTTGCCTCCTACATCTTATAAATTTCACTAATCCCTTTAAGGCTGGCAATTCAAATCCTCTGGGTTTGTAAACCAGAATTTCCTTTTCCTTTGTCATTAGGAGCAAGCTCTCTGGTTCTCCTGGGTGATGGTTCTGTGACTTCCTTCCTGTAAGGCCTAAGCCTCTCCCCTAGAACACTGACTTCTCTGGGTCATCAGTGAGTGTGTAGACTTACTGCTCTGTATTTTCCCACACTGTCTCTGCATCTGGTGACTGATGGGACATGTTAGCCAATACCTGTGCCCTCATTTTTAGCTTCCAGGCCACTGTAGCAGAAGTAGGCGGCCCATTAGCTCACTTCAGAAATATGTACATCAAAGAGGAAAACCAGCTTCCCTCTTGCTAGATTTAAGTTTCTGCTTGTTAGTTTTTGACAAAGCTAATCTGAACTCAGTTTGCTTCTTCATTTTTCTCCCTGCATACGTGTGACATGTCTCAAGAGGAAAGAGATATTACTACATGCTGTAGAAAACAGATAATGTGCTTTGGAATTAGTCAGTGTGAGTTCGGTTTACTTTTCTAAACCTCAGTTTAAGTTTACACAGAAGTAAACGATTTCCCTTGGAATTGTGTGACCGTGTTTAAAAACTGGAGTTTTACAACTTACCGTCTTACTACTTTCTGTGTATGCATATGTATGTTCATGTTCATATCCAATTATGCTCATATGTGGCAGCCAGAGGTCAGCTCACTTTCTCTTTTTCATACACTCTGTTGGGAAATATTATTTTAAGGTGTGTTTGTTTATGCTGCATTTTTTTAACTCTGTGAAGCTGTGAATCTTTCCCTGTCTAAAACACGTGATGGTCTAATAAAGAGCTGAACAGCCAATAGTGAGGCAGGAGAAAGGATAGGTGGGGCCAGTACCTATAAATAGGAGGAGAAATCTGGGAAGAGCCAAAGGAGCAACAAGAGAACAGAGGGGGCGGGGACATCAGGGGCCATACACCAGAGGGAGTAAGCACAGAATAAGAAAAGGAAAAAGTCCAGAAGCAAAAGGAAGTTGGAATGGTTTCAGTTAAGAAAAGCTGGCAAGAAACAAGTCAAGCTAAGGCCGTGTTTTCATAACTAAGAATAAGCCTCCATGTGTGATTTAATTGGGATCTGGGTGGTGGGCCCTCCAAAAAGCCAAATGAGTAAAATGTCACACAACACACCAGGATTCCCAGCCCAGGAAAGGGTACCACCCAACCCATACAAGGCAGGATTTCCCACTTCAGTTAACCACCATCGATTTTTGAGAAAGAAATCCCTTTTTGTCTTTATGTAAAATGGTGTCAGACCAGTTATGCCATATTGCACGCTGGCACTCACTCTGGCCCGCAGTCTGCCTTAGAGGCCAGACTGGCTGAGGACCACGAATCTACTTGCCTCTGCCTCCCAAGTGCTGGGATTACAAACACGTGCTGTCGCACCCAGCTTTTTACATGGATTCTGGGATCAAACCCTGATCTTCATCTTGATGCAGCTTCCTGAAAGCGGGTTTAACGTGACCAGCCATCTCAAGCTCCTGCCATGGGACCATCGCAGGAACTGTGACTCTGAATATGTCTTTCCTTCCTGCAGTTGCTTTTGTCTGGGTATCTAATCAAAGCCATGGGGAAATTAATTAAGACATTTACCCGGAAACAAACAACACAGCAATGGAAAAGATAGGTTGTTAAAATGACCTGAATTTAAACCTGACTCTTGTATGTACCCTACTAATTGTGTTATCTTAGACAAATCAGGCAGTCTTGTGAAGGCCAAGTCTATTGATTTTTAAAGAGAAGAAAGACAGCTAAAGTCATGGGCGATCCCTGTGATATTATATTCCTGCGATATTGTTATTTCCTTGACTCTAATTGTCTTTGTAAACTCGCTGAAAGATCTTGCCCTTTTAACTTATTGGTTGCTTCACAAGGTGACTTACACAATACCTCATGCTTTGTAGCACTCAATGTTATTTTGATCAATAGCCAGTTCTATAAAAGTGACTTGAGTAGCAACAGGCCAATTAAAGTTTAAATTATTTTATGAAGTGTTCTCTGCTCACTCCCAGGCCCGTTAGCCTGGAGACTCACAGCTTGCGGAGGCCAACCAGGCTTGTCACAGGCTGCCCCACTGATACTGATTCTAAGGCTGTACTACTGTAGCAACTCAGGACACTGTGGTGCTCTGAAAATGTTGGTTAAGGATAAGGGTATTTATTCATGGCTCCTCTTCCCTTTGCTCATTTCAAATGGTTTTCCTCTTTAGCACAATGTTGAATCTATCTCATTGTCCCGTTGAGGACTCTGTCATATTAGCTTATTCCTGTAGTTCCTGTCTTTAGCTCAAAGCAAGTGACGTTGTCTGTCCCTACTTTCTGGACTCTCCCATAGCTGTAAACTTTCTCCTCTCTTCAGCGCTCTCTCCCTCCTCTTCTCTGCCCTCTGCTTTCTGTGATTGGATTTAAGAAGTTTCTGCATTTATTGTTCTCATGGAGATTTGAGAAAAAAATGCTTTTATGTCTAATAAATTTTTAAGCAAAACTCATGGAGAATTATTGATAAAAGCTACTTTAAAGATCATTGAATTTAGAGATTGCCAATAGAGAACCACTGTGATGACTAATCACTAGTACTTTTGAGTCTGTTGAGTTTATATATACCTTTGGAATCCTTCTCAACATGAAACTGCAGATGAAAACTGTCAATACCTGTCTGTGAACAAATTGGAACTTGCCATCCCTGACAGAGTTCTATTTTGGCTATCAGGTTCAAGGCGTTGGTGACTCGGCAAATTGAAGGTAGAATATAGACCATTACTCTCCTGACCTTCAGATTTAGGATTTGCTTCCCATGTTATTCTTCTCCTCCTTCAATAGCCCATTTGAGTCCTAGAGTTTACATTTTATTTATTAGCACATGGTGTTTAACAAATACAGTTAAAAGGGTGTGGTGGTTTGAACGAGGATGGCCCCTTATAGGCTCACATTATTTGCTTGCTAAGTCCTTGTTGATGAGCTGTTTGGAAGGGTTAGGAGGAGTATATCACGGGGTGAGCTTTGAGGTTTCAAAAGCCCATGCTAGGCCCAGTGCGCTCTCTCTCTCCCCTCTGCTGGCTACCTATGAACCAGGCAGGATATAGGTCTCAGTTACTACTCCACACCATTCCTGTCTGTTTTCCACCATGATGACAATGGACTGGCCTTCTGAAAATGTAAACAAGCCCCCTTTCCTTTTTTTTTTTTTTATAAAGAAAGTACTTATAAAAGAAGTATTTTCTTTTATAAGAGTTGCCTTGATCATGGCGTCTCTTCACAGCAATAGGACAGACCTGAGATGTGTTCTGGCCTGTCACTGATGTAACTTCTGGGAAGAGGGTCCATATTATACTTTGTATACTGCACTAGTCCACATTTGTATATGACACAGCTAGGTATTCAATTCAAATTCTTCAGCATGTACCATATGTAGGCATGGAATAAGTGCAGCATGTATTATTAAGTTCACACCAGGAATTAAAAATTTCTACTGTCTTGAGGCATGAAGAGATGGCTCAGCCATTAAGAGTACTGGCTATTCTTCTGGAGGATCTGGGTTCAATTCCCAGTGCCCACATGGCAGCTCACAACTCTCTGTAACTCCAGTTCCAGGGAATCCAACATCCTCACACAGGCATACATATAGACAAAATACACATGCAGTAAAGAATAAAGAAATCATTAAAAAAATTTTTTCTACCATTTTGTGTTGAAGGAGTCAATTTAAAGGAGTCAATTCCATGATGTCCCAGACTCTCAGTTTTAAGAATGACACCATATGTACACAGATGAGTTGCTATTTCACTTAAATTTTTTTGGGGGGGAGTTAAAATACTGTGTCATTGACTAGACTTCTCAGTGATACTTCTATTTAATATACAAAGGGCAATACTGGGGATTGGGTAACAAAAGTCTTAGCAAATGATCTATTTTCATAATGATACTGTTGACCAAAACTTGTGTTTTTTTCCCACCCACCCACCCACAAGCCACAATTGTTAGGATAAAGTAAAGCAAAGAACATGGAGAGAAAAGGAATGGGGTATAAAAAGGTGGAAGGTGTTATTTTATAACACAGCACAAGACACTAGTACAGCCTCTTCAAGAACTATATTTTTAAAAGACAGTGAAGTTACAGCCAGTGTCATGCCAGAGTAAGATGAAGAGAGGTGTCTTTGACCTCCTCTCCTTTGATAGTCTATCATTGTGTTAGAGGTTCTGGCCATGGGAATTAAGTAAGAAAAGCAAGGAAAAGTCATCCACATTGAAGGAAAAAAAAGAACTCTCTTTTCTGATATGGCATATCTTCTGTATAAGAAATTTTGAGAAATTTAGTAAAACTATCAAAACTATGACATGGGTTTATAGCAGTTATAGGATATAAGATCTACATGAAATGATAAATATAGTTCTATACATTTGCCATGAATGATCTTAAATGAAATTAAGCAAATGATTTAGATGCAAAGAAATACAGTCGGAACCCAGTGCCTGTCTGTGAACAAAACTAACTCAAAATTGGTTAATACCCTAACATAAGAATTGCACCTGTAACCTTCTTACAAGAAAGTTTGATATAAACCTTTGTGACCTTTATAAACCTTGGATTATGTAATGTTTCTTAGACATTGCATCAAAAAGTAACAAGAAAAAATAAATTAGAATTAATCAAAATAAAAATCATTGTTACATTAAAGAATTCTGTCAAGAGAATAGGAAGAGAACAGAACTCTAAAGAGGAAAAAAGCTAGAAAAACATCTATCTGAAAAATCATTTAAAGGCAGAGTACGGAGGGGCAGGGGAGATGGGTCAGTGGCTAAAGTGCTTGCCACCAAAACAAGAAGACTGGAGCTGAGCATTTCAGGACCCATGTGAGTTCTAGCTGGGTGTGGTTGCCTGTAATTCCCACCTCAGAAGGCAGAGAGGGGATCTCTGGATCAAGCTGACCAGCAAGACTGTGGGATTGGTGAGTTACAGGTTTGATTGAGAGATACTGTCTCAAAGGTGAATGAACAAAGTAAGAAGATTTCTGACTTTCACTAGCCAGTCACCCACATGTGCACCTTGCCATACACACATGTTCCCCCGCCCCATGTTTGCAAACAGAAGCACATACACAAATAAGTGAAGAGAAAGGTTTTTACCACAACCCCAGAGTACATTTAGAGACTCTATAACCCAGTTAAAATAGCAGCAGGGAAATGCCAATTTAAAAATATACCAAATTTGAGTAGACAGCTCCTAGAAAAGATATGCGAAGTACGGAATAAGATATACTAAGTCCAGAAAAAGAAGCTCACCAGCTCCAGTGATTAGGGAAATACAAATCACAACCACAATAACACGGCTTCATGCTACCCAAGATAGCCACAATTGTAAAACACATGATAACAAGCATTGTTCAGCGCGGGAAGAAATCACAGAACAATACACCGTTGATAGAAATGTGAAGTGTTGTGGCCACCGTGTAACCACCTGGCAGTTCCTAACATGCACACCACAGCCATCATACTGCTGAAGGAATCAGCAATTTTGCTGCACTGTATAATCAATGAAAGTAAAAATATACACATCAAAATCTTGATACAAATTGTCATGCTAGTATTACCCACAGTAGCTGAAGACTGGGAATACCGCAAATGCCTGTCATTTGATGAATGGACATGCCAAATGTGGTATGGCCATACAATAGAATTTTATATGGCAATAAAAGAAATGAAGTACTTTTTTATTTATTCATGAAACAGTATAAACGCAACTTAAAAAATATTGCGGTGTGAAATCAGTAGTCACAAAAGGGCACATTCCATTTATATGAGGTATTTACGAGCATATCTATAAAGACAAAGTAGGTTACACACTGTGGTTGGGTGGGGAAGGAAGGCCAAGGAATGGGAAATGATTGCTAACATCTACAGGATCTCTTGATGGAGTGATGGAATTTCCCAAACTGATGGAGGTGACAGCTGCCTAATTCTAAATTTAAGTGGGAAAGTCATACGATAGTTGAATTCTCTGCCAGTAAAGCCAGGGCTAAGAGGAGATGTACACATGAGTGTTAATCTTGGTAGGATTTTGTTGTTAATTCTCTCCCATGTCTGTCACAACAATCTACATATTCATTTAACTGACCCATGTCTGTATTTCTATGACTACAGTCTTATGTGTATAATGTGTGTCAAACTAGATACATTATCAGATGAGTAGATACTGTCTCTGAAATGTAACCTTTCAGAACATTTAAGGAAAACACCTAGACTATGTTTTATCATCTTCAGTATAGTCAACACATCACTTTCATCATCACTGGCTTTGTCCCAGCAGTTAACACATATATAATAAACCCACTTTATCAGAAATGGCATTACTTTAGCAATACATTTATGACAGTGTTCTTTTGTCTAGTGGCACTATTATTTCTTTGCTATTAAAAGCCTAAATGTTAATTGTCACTGAATCTACGGTAACTGAGAGAACTTAATGCTTCCATCATTTTGTACCTACCCCTTTCGAGTCAATCACGCCAGGTTTTGCATTGAACTTCACTGTCTTCAACCGGGCACGCTCCTTTCTTTCCACTCTAATGAAAAAAACAAAAAACCAATTGAGTGGCAAGGCATTTATCATTAAGTTCCTTATTAAGTAAAGTGCGCTTCTTCCTCTTGTCCCTACAACTCAAATAAAACATGGTTGAGAATGTTTTGTTTCCTTGGGAAGGATTTTTAAAAAATGAAAAACTTGGTAAAAATTGTCTAAACTTCTAATATGTCCCTGGAAATTTTTGTCTTACATGCACTGACAGTCCTAATATTTGGAAGTAACATAAAATTATGAAAATACTTATGGATCAACAAGAATCTATTTCAGGAAATCACAGCCCAGGAAAACTAATGCTTAGAGTGGAAACAAACAAGCCCCTCCTCCTCCCTCCTGCTCTCCTATTAAAGAGCAGTATTATACTGTTAGCTTCACTTGGCAACCAATATGTTACATGTACCCTAGAATGTTCCTTCAAGGAGTCTAATGTCCTTCTGTCATTTTGGCGGCATCATTATCTTACCCGCCACTAAAGGAGCATTTGCCATGTTATTAACCAAGGCTGTAGGAATAAAGAAAGGAAACATTTACAAGGTTGTTAAGCGCATCCATCACGAAAAGCTCTCAGAAGGAACAGAGACAGACAAACATTCCTAACAGCATCACTGGGGGAGAGAGGGGTGGTGAGTGCTGCTGTGGTACTCGGAAGGGGACCACAGTTCACCTGAAACTAGAGGGGCAAGAAAGAGCTTGTCAGGAGGAAAAGGTGAGCAAGCATTCCAGTCCCTACCAAGCTGAGAACCTGAAGAACTGCGCCATGGGGTCCACACAGGATGGGTGGAGGCTGGGTGAAGTTGTGGAGTGTCCTAGGATGTTGGAAACCTACCACTTAGATGGTAGAGACGACAGGATGATGAATTCAAGGTCAAAATCAGATATATGGGTTCAAGGCTAGCCTGACTGAGCTACATGAAATCACAAAATGTCTTTAAAAAATATGGCTGGGGAGATAGCTCAGTTGATAAAGTCCTTGTTTATGACAAGGACCCGAGTTTGAAGCCATGTAAAAAGCTAGGTATGGGGGTGGGGCAAGAGTTTATCATCCTAGAAGAGACAAGGATGGGTAGATTTTAGGGCAGGCTGGCTAGTAAGTTAAGCCTGCTTTGTGAATTCCAGGCCAAAGAGAGGCCTTGCTTTAAAAAAGGGGAGGGGTCTATGAAATGACGCTCATGGGTTTATGTATGCATGCATCCGTACACAAATGAAAACACAAACTCGTCTTCTCTCCCATTGAGCCACTCAAAGACTCCCTGGACAGTAGTAACAAGGCATAAATGAGGAAGGTGGTATAGTCAAACTAGGGTTTTAAAGATTTATTTTTATTCATGTAGATGTGTATGTGTGTGCATGTAGTGAGGCTCATGTGTATGCAGGACTTGTAGAAGCTGGAAGATGGTATTGGGTCCCATGGACTTGGGTACTGGACCCTGAACTCTGGTCCTCTGCAAAACAGCTAACACCCTTTACCATGGAGTTATTTCTCAAGCCCTTCAAGCTAGTATTTTAGGAAAAGGATCCTGGTGCAATGGAAAAGAATTTTGGAAGGGCAGGAGAAAGAGAAGATTGGGGTATGTTCACAAGCTGTTGCCATAACCTAGGCAATATCAATAAAAGATGGGAAAGGATAATTCGGATATGAGAGTCAGGGCTTAAAAAATCCCAGAAAAATAAAATTTGATTTGTTCCTGTTTGAAGCTAAAGTTGAGAAAGAGGAATCTATATGTTTCCCTGACTTTTCCAAGTCTCTGCAATAAAGTGTTGTTTTTATTGCCTGCTCCCCACAACAGCACTGACTTTTATCTCTGGAAGTTACATCTTGATTCCCTTCTTTAAACACTTTATATTGAATTTAAAAGTTTGTGTAGTTCTCTGGTCCAGGTGCACGTAACCCTCGGCAGAATATTACAGCAGGTCTCCAGTAGAAGATCATGGTACAAAAATACTATCCAGTAGGCTGCTGTGACATGATTTTGTTTAAATCTGGCTGGCTTTAATTCCATTTTTTTTCCTTTCTTGGGAAAGAAAAGAGCAAGTGAGAGAAAAATAATCCCAAATCTATAGAAACTTAATGGCTGATGAAGTCTAAGCTATTCATAGCTCTGTAATTAGCAGCAGGCGACTTCCTACCCGAGAGCTCTTTCGTGTTTCCAACCGAATCAGAATCCCCAAGGAGCTGGGTTTCTATAGCTACAGAACGAAGTCTCCTAACACATTGATTTCAGTGGCAGAGTAGAGTATTTGAGTGGAAAGGGCTGGACAAAACCTTTCACACCCAACATCAGACATTAAAGCAACATATTCCCTGGAGAGAAACGGATGCTGAGAATCTCTCCTTGCATCCACCCAACACATAACGGGTGGCAGGAGAAGCCAGAAAGGCTTGGGAAAACCCGCTAGGTAGAAGGAGTTCATTGAGAAGAAGCCTGCCCAGAGCTACTCAGCCAGTCTATCTCCCTATCAAGTTTAAGCTCAAATGGTCATTCTTACCTCCTCAGATTTTCCTAAAAGCGCTGCTAGAGCCTTTAATTTTATTCTGACTCCTTTGCATGAATTTGACAATGAGGGGAACTTCTGCTTCATTCCACTGTCAGGACTGCAGCATGTGGAGCATGCATGGTGATTTGATCAGAGAATGGAAATCAATTCTGCAGAGAACCACAGAAGCCACAAGCATGTGTGACGCAGGGTTCAATGCAATATTCTAACCTAAGGATTACTTGGGCAGAGCAGTTCACATTTCCTAACAGATTTCTGAGGTCACCCTTTCACTATCATTTAGTGACCTTAATAGACCAGTTTTAGTGGGGTCATCACTTAAATCTCTGTTTACAAAGAATATAGTCAGACACACAAGTGCACACACACTCATCTATCAATCACTGTGGTTTCCTAATATTTTTAAATTGGAAATAGATTTTTTCACACAATGTATTCTGATTATGGTTTCCCCTCTCCAAAGTTCTCCCAGGTCCTCCCCACTTCCCCTCTTTACTCTCTGAGTTCTCCCTGTATCCCAATACAGTGGCTCATTTTCCCCGTGAAACAAGAGCTAAGGCTGAGAGTCGGGGCTTCCAAGAACACAACCTTCTTTCTCTTTTGGCACCCAATGCTCAAGATCTGACACCTAGAAAATAGTCTTCATATTAGCGTATGCCACATATGAAAGTTGTTCTCAGCACTACCTATTTTTTTTTCCTTATGAAACAGAACAGTAGGTAACAAATTTATTTATTTATTTATTTTTTCAGAAGAAAAAGAACTCTAAATTGGTCAAAATGTTGAATAAATGTACATAGACTTGGGAGAGATAAGAAAAAGAGTATAGAGAGTCACATAGTATAATTACATATAACAAAACAGGAAACAAGCAATGAACAAACAAGAAATGGCCTAAGCCCGAAGCGCTGTAGGGCTGAGGAGAGCCTAAGCCTTTACAGTTGCTCACACAGGTATATGAAAGGTACATGTTCAAATCCTGCCTTAGCCCCTGCTCTTAGTGTGATTCTACTGGGAGTTTTGGGTTCTCTGAATTCCATTTCTACAACCTTAGAGCATTGCTCTTAATACAGAGGAAAGCCGTTTAATCTTGCTACCAGAAAGCCTTGGGTCCACAAACTAGTAAAGTTATTTTACTTCTCAGACCTCCAGTTTCTCTTTGAGGCTTCTGTAAAAATTAAATTGAAATCATACATTTGAAAGCATCCGGCATGATATATGCTGCCATTAGCTAACGCTCCCACCGAAACCTTTGTTGAAATTTCGTCAACATTGTGTGGGCTTAACGAGCGGAGCAGGTGGAAGATTTACGGGGTGATTGTGTTATGAGTGTTCTGCTCTCACAAGTGCTTAATCCATTTATGAACTGAAACACTGACGGACTAAATAGGTTGTTGTGAGAGTGGGCTTGTTAGAAAAGCCATTGGTGGTCAAAGTTAATGTGCTTCCCTTATGAAATGCCCTGTGAAGTCTTCGGATTATTAGAGGCCTCATAACTAAAACGTCAACAGATATGGCCGCTCAACCTTGCGCTGTCAGACCTCCAGAAACCTGAGCTAAATAAGCCTGTATACGTTATAACTAAGACAGTCAGCTGTATTGAGTTACATGACAACAAAGACTATAGCATATGGTTATCGCTATAATAAAAAGGAATCCATCCTTCAGTCTGTTGCCCTTTCCCTTCCCTTGGTGTCCTTACAATGGAGCCCTCATTGTGTTAGTCATAGAGTAGCTGGCAGTGTTATATGCTGGTTGTGTGAATGACAAGATCCAGGCAGTGTTCTTACAACACACATGGTATGTCCGGCACATAGGCATACCCGAAGCAATGCTAACTGAACTGAATTGTATCAAGTCTTATCACCGTTCCTTCCCAAAGCAAGGCCACATGGGTTAAGATGTTATGGTCTCAATTCAGATCTCGGCTCTGCCACTCACTCCGTGGGCAATCTCAGGCAGGCTATGAACTTCTTTCTGCTGCATCTCTTCCATTTGTATGATGGAAATAAAACCAGTGTCTCATCTAAGGAGCTGTAATGAGACTTAAACATGCTGAAAAGCACAAAGGGCTTAACCCCAGTGCTGGGATCAGAAATCCCAAACTTGGATCCTCTACTAGAGCAATACATGCTCAACATTTGGAATTTTAATGGCATGAAAATTAACATAGGAGGGCTTTTTGAGAGGTAGGATTATCTGTGATTTTTACTTTTCTAAAATTATTTTTATACAGCGAGACAGTACTAGTTTTATAATACATCAAACATTTCTGACATAATTACAATCCTAAGAAAAATATTCATAATATAAAATTTATGATAAAATAAATACAAATATATTTTTACTTTGTATAAAATAGCTCTGCAGCCAGGCAGTGGTGGCACATGCCTTTAATCCCAACATTCAGAAGCAGCAGTAGGCAGAGCTTGCTGAGTTCAAGGCCTGCTAGGCTACAAAGTGAGAAACCCTGTCTTGGAAAACCAAATAAATAACTAAATAAAAATATAACTGCAATGTAGGACATCTGTAAGCAAAAGAGCACAAGTCCATATGAACGTGGCTGTACTTGAACAAAGCACTTCCTCAGGCCAGCTGTTGCATGGCTAGTAAGATGGTTTCCTTAAATAAAAAAAAAAAATTGCTTCTTTCAAAAGATGAAAAAAGCAATTCAATGATGGTCAGCAGCAAGTGGAAAATTGTTTGGGAGAGGGCTGTATCTTGGGGGAAATGGTACACACCTGATTGAATGGATGACTAGCGACATGATGGTTAGAATCACACGAACCTGCCGTTGGGAAGCACTGGACCATTTCCTGGCTCAATCCTCCCATCTAAAGTCTGAGACCCTTTCATGTCGTCCTGCATAGTCTAGAGCATTGCTGGGCGATGTCAATGAGAAGAATGCTTTCTTGAAAATGAGCTGTAATCTATTTCTGACAATTTTGTTCCTCCACTCAGCCCCTATCCCTGGGACCAACTGATCGTGACAGCTCCTCAGACAGCTTTGGTAACTGAATCTGAGCAACCTGGAACACATGTCGTCCTGTTTTTTTATGTGAAGGTGCACAAACACATCAATGAAGTAGTATTAAGAATCCCTATTTCAGGACTCCAGGACAGGAACTCAGTGGATTAAACAGAGCCTACACACAACTGGGAGGGAGAAGCAGTGGGGATGTGAAGAACCAGAAACGAGGGTGAGGAGTGGATTTTCCGTCCATCTTTTTCCTGGATCCTTCTTCCTCTTCCTCCTCCCAACTGCATGTCTGTTCTCTGTCCCCTCACCCTCTCACCCACAGAGTCCAATTAGCAGTGCCCATATGTGTGGATATGGAGTCATCCACTGGGGTATGGTCAACCCACGAGCGATGACACCTCCAATGGAAACTAACGTCCCCTCCCCTCACAACTACCTTGCCCACCTCAGCTAGGTGTGGACTCTCATGGCCCCTCCCCCACCTATGCTGCAATGCTGACTGACTTTAGCTTTGATACAGTCAATGTTTGTTTCATAGACCATGTCTTGTGCCAGAAGGACATTGGTGAGAAGGGAATTCCTAACGGTGGTGGTGAGTGGCTGCTAGGATGTATGGTTGAGTTGACTCACGTGAGAATTATTTCTGCCTTTCAAAGACAGAATTGAGGAAGCATTTGGAAGAGGAGGGCTTGATACTCCTAAGAAATACACAGATGGAAAATCTGAGCAGCTGAAGGGAATGCTGGGATGGGGAACAAGACTAAAAGAGGATGAGGTATCTGTCCACTCAGCTACAGGACAGTTCGTGGCTCAAGCATCTGGGCCTTAGTTCAGTAGTTGTTGCCTTTTATATTTGGCTTTTCTGTAAAATTTCCTGGTCAATCCTGAGCCATGGAATCAGTGCATCGGGCTGCGAATGGGCGCACAGGCTCATAAGGCACAGTCTAGGAGAATCATAGAAGCTGCTCTTCCCCTTCCCTTCCTGCCTCATCACACTCACCAATTTTGGTAAAATCGTAACATGCAGAGAATGAGAAATTTTTATTCTTGTCACCTGTCACTACTGACAATTTTCCTGTAGAATGCCTATCACACTTAAATAGTCATTTTGTGTGCAGTCTCCCCGTCCTCCCCTCCCTGCATTTCCACTCCCTAGATAGCTAACATGCACATACATGAGTGCATACACACACACACACACACACACGAGAGAGAGAGAGAGAGAGAGAGAGAGAGAGAGAGAGAGAGAGAAAGGGATGGAGGGAGGGAGAAAGAAGGCATCCTTACCTCCGTTTGCTGGGAATGACACCCATCTCCTCACTGTCCCCATCTAGTGTGACCCTTCTGGCTTGCCACCACTCATCATCAGAAGCATTGATGACATGGAGGATGTCTCCATATTTAAAACTAAGTCCTTGGCTAGGCAGTCCGCTGTCTTTGCTCTTGTCATAGTCAAACATGGCTCTGAAAGAGAGGACAAAAGATGGCATGGTTAGGAAACTGATGGCATTGATTTAAATCATGGGCTTTGGAATTTCAACTCTTGCTGGGGTCTCAACATCTCCTGCATGTTTCCCTGGATTGTGCTACACAGTTTTTATTTTTGGTCATACACTGAGGTTACTTCTTGCTTTTCCTTGCTAGTTGCAGGAGTGGCTGATAGGTCCCTATAAGTAGAGTCCACTTCTTCTCTTTTGCGGGGACCATCATATGTAACAGGCAATAATGAGAGCCTAAGCCCCCAGTATATTACCCAATTGAAATATTTTTTCTTTCTATTAGAACCACGTCATACAAATGAAAAATTAATGAAGAAAACCATGGTTATCTTTCTTAAGTTCTCTGCGCTAGAGATAAATCCCCCTCAGCATACTAACTTATAGGCACCTTCCTTTGAAATAGAGCAAAAGTGGGGAAAATGAGAAATGTCTACCCAGAGTGGCCGACTCCCCCCAACAATGGATTACTGAGTCATCACTGATCCTGGGTGCCTGAACGGTTATTGTAATGACCTGAATGAGTGCTTAAAATGTAAAAAGTAGGGGCAAAAAGATCAGTATTTACATGTGTACAGAACAAA
The DNA here is from genome assembly GCA_004026605.1 of Ondatra zibethicus. Classification (NCBI taxonomy): domain Eukaryota; kingdom Metazoa; phylum Chordata; class Mammalia; order Rodentia; family Cricetidae; genus Ondatra; species Ondatra zibethicus. Next base: position 183,143 of record PVIU01002039.1, read on the forward strand.
ATCCTTTGAACAATATCACAGCTCCTTTTACTTCTACGAAATCCAGGCCTGCCTCATCACCGCGCTGGTCACTCTGAATTATAATCCTCCGTTGCCACGGAAGGAAGAGGCTTGGCTGAGCCCTTGCTAGGGCCGAATGCACTGCACTTTCTAAGACTGGTTCAGTGCCGGAGCGAGAAGCAGCATGAACACAGTGAATTGAACAGTTGAAGCCATAAGGATGCGACAGTTTATTGTATGTATGATACTGTCTATTTTTTTGACATATCCCTCATCTTAAAACCCACCACACACAGTGTCTAAGGTTTCCCAGGAGAAGACTCTACCACCTCCTTATGAGTTCCTTTCATTCTGCTCTGAGACCTTCGTTACGTTATAACCACCATGCGTGTAAAACAACGTAGGTTTGGAGAGTAGAATTTTCTAAAATCATTAAAGCCAACCCTGGCTCTTTTCCTCCTTCCCCCTGACTTTCCTTCTCTGTCAAAGACATGTTGCATCTGCTGTCATGGTAACCAAAAAGCACTGAAGATAGCACTTAACCCTCAAATATTATAGGAGCCAAATTACTTACAATACAGCCATTTCCAGTATCCCTAAGTGATGTAATTTGGAGAGAGTCTTTTGGTCTGAGTGCCTGGGATAAATGATTGCTTCCTTGACCATCTGCATCTTCCTTATGACTCACTCAAAGCCCCATCCCAGAAATGTGGGGGTGGGGAAAGACAGACACTACTATTGCTGAAGGCAAGTATTGTGTGACAAGAGAGAAATCAGTTCATATTCCAGAGCCGAATGTGTTCAGTGCACAGCTACCTTCCCACAATGGGAACAACACAGGCAACATCTAGCATGTGGTAGGAGCTACCTAGCGGAAGGAATTATAATGAAGAACTACTGGGGCCATGCCCTGTTTCTACTGTGTCTTAATAGTCCCACTGGTCACCAAGGCAAGCTACTTCTCTTTCATAGGCTCCAGTTGCTTACATATGGTAGGCAATGCTGGGTACTGGCTCCATTACTGAGCTGTGTGGGTAAATCCTATAAAGCATGTACTACAATGCATTGCATATCGATTACACTTTGTGGGAAAGAAAAGCAAACTTAACATGCTTGTCTTAAGACAATTGTCCTTAAAAAGGCCCATGGCAAAAGTGTTCTTTAGGTGATATTTAGGAATTTAGATTTTGGAAAGATCCCCGCTAGTTTTGGACATAGTACTTCACGTGGTTGTTCTGTACCAACAGTATTGCTTAGGCTGGGGGATAGCTGTGCTGGCTCCAGGCAGATCCCAGCACAAACCCTCCATGCTGAGTCTCCAACAATTCACCCTGTAGACAACACCTACAGCCTCTTGTCACAAGTGGATCCCAGAGGAAACAGGCATGGCCCATGTGTCTCCTTAGAGAAAAGGCTCTTGGAAGCTCGTACGTCATTTCCAGCAGACTTTGTCCCCATAATTTTTCCCTTCACTGGTTTTGTTTTGTAACTTTTTGCTATTAAAAAAAAATCAGTTCTGGGGCTGGAGAGATGGCTCAGCAGTTAAGAGCACTGCCTGCTCTTCCAAAGGTCCTGAGTTCAATTCCCAGCAACCACATGGTGGCTCACAACCATCTGTAATGAGGTCTGGTGCCCTCTTCTGGCCTGCAGGCATATACTCAGACAGATTATTGTATACATAATAAATAAATAAATAAATAAATAAATAAATAAATAAATCAGTCCTGAGTTTGGCTATGATGGGCCCTGTGAGTCAAACTTGCAAGTCTTGGGAAATTCCAGTATACATTCTAAAGATAGCAACACAGTTTTACAAAGACTATTATATCCAAGACTCCATCCACCCTTGTAAAGGTACTTTAAATAACAATATCCCCCTTTTTTACAGAGGAAGGAGGCCCAGTGACCGGCCCCAGGATGCATAGCTCAGCAGGAACAATGCAGGGAAGTTTGGGACTCCAGACCCAAGGTCCAGCTTGGTGTCTTCCTGCTGTCACCCATTCAGCCTGGGAGGAGGTGGAGGAAATGGTGATGACTATGTATAAGGACAATGACAGCAGCAATAGCAACCACTGCACCTTAGCCTGGAGGTTTGTAATAAGCCTAAAAGTGAATATTGGCAGTTCTTGTGTTACGTACAAGGAAAGGATTTTCAGGAAATTAAGGAACCCATCCCAGGCTTCATGTGGTGTATTGGAGAATGATTATATAGCGAAGCCTGCCTTTCTCCAAAATCTGCTTCTGCAGCAGTCCTTTCTATTTGGGACTCACTTCCTCAGCCTGTCGCCCTCTGGCCATGACCGAGCAGTGCCAATGATCTTAAATTTCTCCTTCCAGATTGACGACCTCATTGGCTAAAGGTGTCTAAAGTTCCCTTATTGGTTCATTCTTGTTCCAGCATTTTGCGCCCTAAAAGAACGGTTTGCTGGCTTGGTTCCAGGCCTCAAGTGTGGGGGACAGAGATACGAGAGAGAAAGCCTTGTGTGGCAGTCAGTAAGATGGGGTTAGACTGCCTGGGTTTGATGGGCCATGCATTTATTTAAACTGTAAAATAATACCCACTACCTTTAAGAGTTTTAAATGGGAACAAATATGTAAAGTGGTACAGCAATGGCTTCACACCAGAGAGTGCTCAACAGCATAGTTCAGAGCCTCGCGGCTTCCAAAACATGTCTGTCTTCTGTACT
>PVIU01002040.1:0-20072 GCA_004026605.1 Ondatra zibethicus
CAATGGAAGAATGGATCAAGAAAGTGTGGATTATATACTCATTAGAATACTACTCAGCGGTAAAAAACAAGGACATCTTGAAGTTTGCATGCAAATGGATGGAAATAGAAAACGCTATCCTGAGTGAGGTAACCCAAACCCAGAAAGATGATTATGGTATGTACTCACTCATTAGTGGACCCTAGCTATAAAATAATGAACTAATCATTCTTAGAAAACCTTCATTAACTCTAGTTCTAAAATGCCAAAATTGGTCCTACCTATCAAGATATTTAGGAAGAATTTCTAGAGGGAGACTTTCTAAAATGGACCTTAACTGATAGTGTAAAATATACATTATAAGGTTATTACATATTCTGAGATTTAAAACATGGATAAAACTTCACCTAAAACTTTACCTTTATGTCTAGGAGCAAAGGATTTGATATGTAAGGCAGATCTTTTAAAAGGCAGCTATTCAAAAATCCTTCACTATATTTAAAACGACAGGATATTTTCAACCATTGAAAAGGGAAATGAGCTGATACTCTATAAATGCAAGAATGAGTACAAAAGTAAAAACAAATAGTGAAATTTTTTCTTGAAGTTTGAAACTCTTCATGAAATAACATCAGCCACCTCAAAGAAGAATAAAATTAAACCCTGATACATAACCAGTATAATGACAGCAATATAATGGAGTACTCACTGATGCATGAGGGTTGAGCTGACCATCCATTTTGGAGGCAGGTAATTGTTCCTGATGTCTTTCCATTCGATGTTAAAAATCCGTGTTTACACCTATACTCTGTTTTTCTGTTTAGATCATATGTGCTAGCATATTCAGAAAGAAATCCATTCTCAATTTCTATATCTGACTTTGAACACGTCTCTAAAAGGGAAAAAAAGTAAGAAAAAGTTGAGTGTGGGCTCAGTAACTTAAGGGTTTACAATATAAAACTATATTAAAAATAGCCATTAGTCATTTGTACTTGCAGATTTCAAATAATCAAAATCATTTACATTACTGAAGCAAGGAAAACAAATCATAGGTTCAAAGATGCACAATATCTTGTTTGAATTTTTCTAACACAGCAAGATTTAAATACTCATAATTCCATCTAAAAATGTGTTAAATTTTTTTGTCTACGTGTATCCACAATTCTACAGAAAGTCAGAGCTCTGGACAGTTCTTTTACTTGTAGTTTCTTTAAACCTGAGAATAATTGGCTTTCTTAGGCACCTAGGCTCATTTACCCAACTAGGGTTCCTAGGGTTGGGTGAATATCTTGGAAAATCTATCTACAGAGTCCAGTGCCAAGAATTTGAAATGCATTTGTAACCTCATGCCTAAAATACAATGGAAGTGCAATATTCAAAGAGATCATGAGAAACAAACAGAAACAAAAATCTTCTCATGACAAAATGATGCCCCCAAATCATGAAAAACTGAATTGAAAATGTAAAAGTAATTTTTTAATTTCACTTTTCTTATCATCTGAACAATATTTCACAGGCAAATGTACCAGATAAGAATATATTCCATAAAAAATAATTAAAAAAGAAAGTATACTTCTTTTCTTTTAAAAAAGAAAGTATAAGAGTATACTTCCAGTTACTAGATTACTATCCAGAACATATATTTGGTTGTTTATGGATAAGTAGGAAATAAAAGAAGAAAACACTAACTATTTTATATAAATGCCAATTAAAATATTAGATAAAATTTTCATATGTATCAATAAATAGTGAAGAGACAGAAACTTCATCAAACAATTGGAAAATAATAAAGAATAAAATTTAATAAGGAATAAAATTCAATAAGCGTTTTCACATGGTTAACTTGGAAAAGGAAGTAAATACTAAGACAAGCACAAATTGTAAAAATTGAAAAAGGTAAGTAAAAATTATGCAAAAGCCAAATGAGAGAAAAATAATGAAGTTATGATTTTTGTAAAAAAATATAATAAAATTGTAAAGAAAAGAAAAGAAAAAGAGTGCTAGACACAAAGAGGGCACAAATAATTGAAAATTACCTATACCTACTAATAGGAGACAAATATCACTGAACTAGAATTCCATAGTAGCCAATTAATGAAGTTAATGAAGTCTTTTATCATTATCAAAGAGCTTTATTATGGAGGGTTTTTTCAGAAAATAGCACAGTGAAAACGATCCTGACCAGAAAAAAAGAAATGGGTGTTTTACTGAATGTAAGAAACAAAAATTGCTGTTCTCAAAGAGATTGCAGCCACTGAACCTGTGGCATAGAAAAGCAGAAAAGACAGAAAACACTAATCAGAGCACAGCAGATCTCCATCGCCATCCTCTAGCTTCTCTGGCCAGATGCCAGCAAACTACAACACAGTACAAGACTCTGTGATGCAAAAGAACAGGGGAAGAAAAATGACCACAGATTTTAAGGTCAAAGTTTCCCAGAATGACAGGAATATGAGACATTCAAATTGGAAAAATGGAACATTTCCTTTTGAGCACCCAAATCTTTTAGTAAGATTTCAGAAGAGGTTTCTTGATATTCTGAACACACTAGTTGGAAAGAAAAAGCTCCAAAACCAGTCTAAAGAAATTTAAACGGAACATAATGATCAATCAAACTCAGCTTCCACTCCTGCAGAAATCCAATCCCAAGCACTAGCAGCAAGTGTTTTTAACAAGATACTGCTGTCTCAGTGGAATCTCAAGAACTCCAACTGGACTTGGATTGAACGAGCATGGGAACAAACAAGTCCCTCTGAAGGGAGTTGACAGTTGGGGCAGACTGAGCGGCCACTGATAGTGACACTGGGATTTGTCTCTACTGTATATACTGGCTTCTTGGGATCCTACTCTCTTTGAATGTAAACCTTGCTCAACATAGATGTAGTAGGGAGGCCCTTGGACTTTCCACAGGGCAGGGTGAATTGCCCTCTCTTAGGATTGGAAGGGTTGGGATGGGAGGGTCTGTGGAGGAAGTGGGAGGTAAGTAGGAGGATTGGAGGGAGTGGAAATTGGATTGGTATTTTTTTAATACCAAAAAAGGAACTAAAAGAAAAAACAAAAAACCAAACCAACCAAACAAACAAACAAGATACTGCTGATTTATTCCAAAGATTGTGGTGGATATGAAAGAAAATATATTGTGGCAACATCTTATCTCCAACAAAAATTCCCAGAAAAGCATTTCATAATGCTCATCCATTGCATCCAAGTATCAAAGGATAAATCACATAAGCAAATCCATGGGACTACAACAAAGAGCATGGAGGAAGCTGGATGCACTCGACATACACATTGAAAAGACAGTATTCCATATCAGTTACCTAAGACTCTCTCAAGACATTAGAAAAAGGAGAAATTAAAATTAAAGTGAGTAGATGTGTTTGGGAGGGTGTGTCATGCCCTGAACTGAAATAATTAAGCACGAAAGTAAAAAGAATAGTTTGTAATATGCAAACTTATTTGTACATAAAATAAACTTTACACATTGATACTGAAAAAAATCCTTAAGTTAATAACATTTAAAGAAATTTAGCATAGAACAGTAGAGACAGCACAAATTACTAATATCAGCAATGGTGGGAGTTATATCATATTTATTTTTACGTATTTTAAAGACCAACTGGATTATTATGGACATCCTTGTCAATTAATTTGACAAGTTAAAAATTAATGGAATTTAAAAGCCACAGACTATACAAGTCACTCAAGAAAAATATTTAATGTGAATATAGTTGCTTCAATATGAAAAACATGTACTAGCTAAGTACATTATAGAAGAAGGAACAGAAAGATTGTTAGAGCCAGAGAACCAGGATGTCTATGATAAGATAGTGTCTTTTTATATATAACAGGGAAACTTCACTAACAAAATCTCAGAAAACAGGTTGTTCAGCATAATAGAAGTAGATATGCCAATGCACATGGAGAAATTCTCATCATCTCAATCCCTAGATCAAGAGCTATATGTAATTAGTGTTTTCTGGCAGAAGAAAATCAGTCTTCTCTTGGAATGATTCTACCCAATAAGTTATTCAATCTCAAGTGACCAGGCCTAAATATATATATATGTATATGTATATGTATGTATATATGTGTGTGAACATTCAAGCAGTCCTAAGTGTACTGAGTAGGATGTGCATGTCTGCATGTGTGTGTGCACGCATGCATGTGTGTGTATGTATATATGTGTGTGAACAATTCTAGTCACAAAAAAAAAGAGCTCATGAAATTGAGAGGGGAGGAAATGAGAGGAGTAGATGAGAGGAGAGAGATTATAATGTTATATAAATATAGTACTCGTGTATAAGAGATGAATTTTTGAGACCTGAGCCAGGACCTCTGTGGGTCCAGGTGTGAGTCTAGGACCTCTGAAAGAGTAGGCTGGAGCTAGAGACCTTTCTGGGACTGGGACCATGTCACTGGAGCAGGCCCAGGCCAGGGACATCTAAGGAAACTGGTATGAGTCAGCAACTTCTGCTGGAGCAGGCCTGAGGCAGTGAACTCCACAGAAGCGGGTACAAGGGAGCAACAGCCAGGCTAGCAGGCCCAAGTCAGAGAACTCTGCAAGAGCCAACCTGGGGAGCACCCAGTGACCTCCAGGAAAACCGAGTGACCAATAGGGTGGTTGGAACCATGTCCCTGACTGCACCACGAGGACCAACCATCTGATCCTAGGATCCACTGGCACTTGGAAGATTGATACCAGAGTCACAGACAGTCCAAACTACACCAATCAGAGGAAAAGATGGGAAGACAAGGTAAGAACACACACAACACCACAAAGAGCAACACAACACCAGTAAAAACACATGGTTCTACAATAGCAAGACTTGAACAACCAAATATAGATGAAGCAAAAGAAAATGACCTAAAAAATAACTTTAGGAGAATGTTTGATGCCCTTAAAGAGAAAGTGAACAATTCCCTCAAAGAAATGGAGGAAAACAGAAACAAAAAATTGGAAGACATCAGCAAATCCCATTTAAAAAAAAAAAAAACAAGAAAAAGCAATCAGACATACAAAGAAACTATTCAAGGCTTGAAAACTGAAATAGAGTCAATAAAGAAAATAAGCTGAGGGAATTATAGAAACAGAAATTATGAAAAAATGATCAGGAACCACAAATGCAAGCATAAACAGCAGAATATAAGAGATGGAAGAGAATCTCAAGTGTTGAAGAAACAATAGAGGAAACAGACTAACTTGTCAAAGAAAACATTTAATCTAACAAAAGCTTAACACATAATATCCAGGAAATATGGGACACCATGAAAAAGCCAAACCTAAGAATAATATGTAGAAAGGAAGGAGATGAACTTCAACTCAAAAGTTTAGAAAATATATTTAACAAAATCATAGAAGAAAACTTTCTCAACTTAAAGAAGGATATACCTATGAAGATACAAGAAGCTTACAGAACACCAAATAGAATAAAAAAAATGTTTCCTAACCACATAATAATCAAAACACTAAACATACAGAGTAAAGAAAGAATATTAAAAGCTATAAAGGAAAAAGGCCAAGCAACATATAAAGGCAGACCTATCAGAATTACACCTGACTCTCAATGGAAACAATGAAAGCCAGAAGGTCATGGTCAAGCATTATGCACACATTAAGAGACCACGGATGCCAGTCCATACTACTATACCCAGCAAAACTTCAATCACCATAGAAGGACAAAACAAGATATTTCATGAGAGAATAAGATCTAACCAATACCTAGCTGCAAATCCAGCCCTACACAAAGTACTAGAAGGAAAGCTTCAAGGAAGTTGGTTACATCAACAAAAACACAGACAATAGATGATCTCTTAGCAGCAAATCCCAAAGAAGGAAAAACACACAAAATAACATCTTGAAGAACAAAAACAAAAATAACAGGAGACAGCAATCTTTGGTCATTAATATCCTTTAGTATAAATGAACTCAACTCACCTATAAAAAGACAGAGGCTAACACTTAGGATATGCAAACAGAATCCATCCTTTTACTGCATAAGAAAAACACCTCAACCTCAAAGATAGATATCACCTCAGAGTAAAGGGATTGGAAAAAAATTCCAATAAAATGGAACTAAGAAACAAGCTGGTGTAGATATCCTAATATCTAAGAAAACAGACTTCAAAATAAAATAAATCAGAAAAACAAAGAAGGGCATTTCATATTAGTCATAGAAAAAACTCATCAAGAGGAAATCTCAATAGTGATAGTCTATGCCCTGAATACAAGGGCACCCTCATATGTAAAAGAAACACTACTAAAGCATAAATCACACATTAAACCACACACACTAATAGTGGGAGGCTTCAACACTCTACTCTCACCACTTGACAGGAAATAAGGGAACTAACAGATGTTATGACTCAAATGGACTTAAGAGACGTCTTTAGAACTTTCCATACAAACATAAAAGAATATACTTTCTTCTTAGCACCTCATGGAGTCTTCTCAAAAACTGACCACATAATAGGTAACAAAGCAAACCTCAACAGATACAAAAATATTGGAATAACCCAATGTATCTTATCAGATCACCATGGCTGAAAGTTAAAATTCAACAACAACACTAACTCCAGAAACTTCATAAACACATGGAAATTAAACAATGCTCACCTGAATAATCAATGGGTCAAGGAAGACATAAAAGAAAAAATTAAAGACTTCCTAAAATTCAATGAAAATGACCACACAGCATAGCCAAAATTATGGGGCACAATGAAAGCAGTGTTAAGAGGAAAGTTCATAGCACTAAAGGCCTACATAAAGAAGCTAGAAAAATCCCACACTTGTGAATTAACAGAACAGTTGAAGACTCTAGGACAAAAAGAAGCAAACTCAACCAGGAGAACTATATGGCAGGAAATAATCAAATTGAGAGCTGAAATAAACAAAATAGAAACAAAGAAAACAATACAAAGAATCAATTAGACAAAGAGTTGGTTTGTTGATAAAATCAACAAAATAGACAAACCTTTATCCAAACTAACCAAAAGGCAGAGAGAGAATATCCAAATTAACAAAATCAGAAATGAAAAGGACAATATAACAACATACACAGAGGATATCCAGAGTATCATTAGGTCATATTTTAAAACACTGTACTCCACAAAATTGGGAAACTTGAAGGAAATGGACAACTTTCTGGATAAATATCACTTAGTAGATTTAAATCAAGGCTAGATAATCAAATTAAATAGATCTATCACTGCTAAAAATAGAAACAGACATCAAAAGTGTCCTAACCAAAAATATCCCAGGACCAGATTGTTCCAGTGCACAATTCTACGAGATTTTCAAGGAAGAACTAATTCCAATACTCCTGGAATTGTTCCACACAATAGAAACAGAGGGGACATTGCCAACTTTGTTTTATGAGGCTATCATTACCCTGACACCCAAACCACATAAAGAATTACTGAGAAAGAGAATTGCAGACCAATCTCACTCATGAACATTGGTGAGAAAATACTCAATAAAATACTGGCAAATCGAATCCAAGGATACATCAGAAAAATCATCCACCATAATCAAGTTGGCTTCATTCTAGGGATGCAGGCATGGTTCAACATATGAAAATCTGTCAATGTAATTCACCATATAAAAAAAACTGAAAAATAAAAAACTCATGATCATCTCATTAGATGCTGAAAAAGCCTTCAACACAATATAACATCCCTTAATGATAAAGGTCTTGGAGAGAGCGGGAATACAAGGAACATACCAAAACATAATAAAGGCAATATATAGCAAGCCAACAGCCAATATGAAACTAAATGGAGAGAAACTCACAGTGATCCCACTGAAATCAGGCACAAGGCAAGGTTTTCCATTTTTTCCATATCTATTCAATATAGTTCTTGAGGTTCTAGCTAGAGCAATAAGACAACAAAAGGAGATCAAGGGGATACAAATCGGAAAAGAAGTCACACTCTTGCTATTTGCTGATGATATGATAGTTTACTTAAGCGACCCCAAAAAATCTACCAAGGAACTTCTACATCTCATAAACACATTCATTAATGTAGCAGAATACCAGATTAACTCAAAAAAATCAGTAGCCCTCCTGTACACAGATGATAAATGGGCTGAGAAGAAATCAGAGAAACATCACCCTTCACAATAGCCACAAATAGCATAAAATATCTCAAAGTAACTCTAAGCAATGAAGTGGAATACCTGTATTACAAGAACTTTAAATTTTTGAAGAGAGAAATTAAAGAAGACACCAGAAAATGGAAAGATCTCCCATGGTCTTGGATAGGTATAATTAACATAGTAAAAAATGGCAACCTTACCAAAAGCAATCTACAGATTCAATGCAATGCCCATCAAAATCCCAGAAAAATTTTTCATAGACCTCAAAACAACAGTACTCAACTTCATATGAAAAAGCAAAAATCCAGGATTGCCTAAACAATCCTGTAGAATTATGAAAACTTCTGGAGGCATCGTAATTCCTGGCTTCAAACTCTACTACAGAGCTACAGTACTGAAAACAGCCTGGTATTGGCATAAGAACAGATAGGAGGACCAGTGGAACTGATTTATAGATCAGATATTAATTCCCATGCCTATGAATACCTGATTTTTGACAAAGAAGCAAAAATTATAAAATGGGAAAATGAAAGTATATTCAACAAATGGTGCTGGCATAACTGGATATCAACATGTAGAAGAATGAAAATAGATCTGTATCTATCACCATGAAAAAAACTCAAGTCCAAATGGATCAAAGACCTCAACATAAGGCCAACCACACTGAACCTCATAGAAGAGAAAGTAGATAGTACACTTGAACGCATTGGTACAGGAGACCCCTTCCTAAATGTAACCCCAGTAGCAAAGACCCAAAGAAACAATTAATAAATGGGACTTAATGAAACTGAAAAGCTTATGTAAAGCAAAGGTCATGGTCAACAAGACAAAATGGTAGCCTACAAAATGGAAAAAGATCTTCACAAACCCTACATCAGACAGAGGTCTAATCTCCAAAATATACAAAGAACTCAAGAAATTGGTCATCAAAAGAACATATAATCCAATAAAAAATGGGGTACACTCCTAAATAGAGAACTCTCAACAAATGACTCTAAAATGACTGAAAGACACTTAAAGATATGCTCAACATCCTTAGCCATCAGAGAAATGCAAATCAAAACAACTCTGAGATTCCATTTTACACCTGTAAGAATGGCCAAGATCAAAAACACTGAGGATAACTTATGCTGGAGAGGTTGTGGGGTAAAGGGAACACTTCTGCATTGCTGTTGAGAGTGCAAACTGGTATAGCTACCTAAGATATCAGTATGGCAATTTCTCAGAAAAATAGGAAACAACCTACCTCAAGACCCAGAAATACCACTCTTGGTTATATACCCAAAGGATGCACAATCACACCAAAAGAACATGTGCTCAAATATGTTCTTAGCAGCATTGTTTGTCATAGCCAGAACCTGGAAACAACCCAAATGCCCCTTAACAGAAGAATGGACAAGGAAAATGTGGTGCGTTTATACAATGGATTACTACAGAGCAGAAAAAAATACTGACATCTTGAAATTTGCAGATAAAAGGATGGGTCTAGAAAACATTGCATTGAGTGAGGTAACCCTGATCCAGAAAGACAAATATCATATGTACTCACTCATAAGTGGCTTTTAGACATAAAGCAAAGAAAACCAGTCTACAAATCACAGTCCCAGAGAATGTAAACAACAATGAGGACCCTAAGAGAGAGACTTACAGGGATAAAATCTACATGGGAAGTAGAAAATGACAAGATCTCCTGAGTAAATTGGGACCATGGGGACCATGGGAGAGGGTTGAAGGAGAGGGGAGAAGAAGTGGGTTAGCAGAGGAAAATGTACAGCTCAATAAAATCAATAAAAATATTTATTTAAAAAAGATGAATTTTCAATAAATTAACACACCTTTCAACTCTCGCCAGAGAAGCTTTATTTGCAGTTGATTTCATTTGATACACATACCTACAAATGATCAACATGCAGAGAATAAGACTGGAATATTCAGCTTTATAAGGGATATCTTTATCACATTCTTTACTACCAAGTCTCAAAGAATGCTGCCAAGGAAAGACAGGAAGAGTGTAAGAGTTATAAAAGGTACATGACTACCAGGTATCAGTATTTTTAAGACACAGCAAGGAAGATGCACATATGAATTCTGAGTAGTTGTGTGAGTATGCACAAGTTCCCATATGGAAGGTGGGGGTGAGGAGAGATCACAGAATCCTACCGCTTGCAGCAAAGGAAGAATCAATTTCTTTATGAGTATACACCTCGTAAATAAGCTACTCTCAAGTGTAAAACCACACGTGCAAGAATATAGAAACAGCATAAATTGTACTTCATGGATTGTTTTAAGAAGAAGAGAAAGGTGCTGGAGACATGGCTCAGCAGTTAAGAGCACTGGCTGCTCTTCTAGAGGTCCTAAGTTCAATTCCCAGCAACCCCATGGTAGCTCAGAAACACCTGCAAAGGGATCTACCATCTACTGGCTTGCAGGCATACATGCAGATAGAGCACTCATACACATAAAATAATAATTAAGTATTGAGGAGGAGGAGGAGAAGAAAAAAGGATACAAATTTGGACTGGTAGTAGAAGGGACACATACCAGAGAAGTTGGGGATAGGTGAATATAATAAAACATTTTATGAAATTTTCAGAGATGTATAAAAAGGAAATTCTCAAAAAATTAAAATTGCTATTAAATGTCCTACTTAAGCAAAAATATTTTACAAATATTTACACGGGCCTCATTGAGTGTTAAAATAAAGTTAACAGAAATAACTACTAGACACTCATAAGATGAGTCATGTCATAGAAGAAAATCTTAACAAATTTGATAACAGTGTCATATTCTAGTGTGCAAATGGTTATAAAACAAATTATAAAAAACATGAAGGTAAATTGGATATTCTTAGGTATTTGCTATTTTTAGCCCACTAGAAAGATAAAAATTAAAGGACAATAATATGCTCCTAGTCTGATATGTTTAGATTATAAAATCTCATTCTCCTGATACGTAAAGGGAAACAAGTCAACTAAAGCTTGCTTATTGCTATTATGGATTAAAAATGTCCCAAACATCCTGAAAATCCACATGCCAGAATTTTACAGACTGAATCATGCACATGCCAAAGTACTTATAAATTTCAGTTTTAGATATTTATCTAAGAAATACATTATAAATTTTAATTCAATGACATATCTTTAAATTTTCAGAAATGGCTCAAAAATTGTTAAGATCTAAAGTAGTGAAAATGTTCCTTAAAATGGTATATAAAACTAAATTATTATGTAACTATGTAAAGTTATCTCTCAACAATAAAAGTCAGTTACTATACAAGTCATAATATAGAAGAATGGCACAGATATTCTACTAAAAATTTATGGAATTAAGTTTGAAAACATGATACATAAACCTATTGATATGAAGAGGTAGAAACACAGCACTACAGTAACAAAAAGAAATGTTATTAACTATATTGGGAGAGTTGAAGAGAAAGGGAACAAGAGAAATTCCTCACTAGATTAAGACTAGTTTTAGCTTGATGGGGTGGTATTCATATAAGCACACTCATTTGTCAATGTCACTGACCTGAACTCTAAACATATTTGAACTATTCCTGAATAGAAATGATTTTTCACTGATGAGTCCTGTGAAAGTTTGCATGAAACTGTCAGTGGTTTTAAGATCTTTCTGAGTTTCTGGGAGAAATAAAGCTAAAGAAATTTACCTAGATAGGATTTTTATAAAATGAAAAGTGACAGAAATATGAAAATAAGCGTTTTCATGTAGATCAGCACTATTAACAAAAACAGTAGAAAAATTCATAAAATTAAAAATATGAGCAAAACTAGCATGGTGGAAGGCTATCAAATAAAAACTGAGTAGAACCTTTAAACACATCACTAATATTAATCATATAAAATTTTAAATCACTGAATATACAATTTCTTAGAGATTAAATACATAATGGACAGTACCAAAAAATAATGCTAACAAAAGATTCTCATCAGCAAAATGGTACAAAAGAAGGCAGTTGACAAACATTTAAAAACAGATTAAACTTTTAAATATATATTGAATTTGTAAATTGGAAGACTCAATATGAATATATAATTAATTATTTTAAAATTGTTCTGAAAATTCAAAATAATGTCCTTTAAATCTAACCAAAGTTATTTAAAAGTTGTTGGAAATCTATATTAAATAAAGAATACATGCAACTCAGACTGATTTTTAGAATTACTGATATTGCAGCAAACTAATTACACGTGTATTGACTTAAAAAAACTGCTCTTGAAAATTGTTTATGGCAAATTGACATAGAATTATATTTCAAAATCCCAAATAATAAGGAAAGAAATTCAAATCTGCATTATTATGTTTATCATTTTACAGACATTTATTCTGAAAATAAAGTATGACACCACACAGTCACTTAAAGAACATAGAACATGAAGTAACCGTCAGTACAAACATATAAGTCCAAAGATTCAAAAAATATGAAAACTAGACAATACACAATATCTCAGAATTCTCTTCCCAGTTACACATCACAAAGGATTCAGAGGCAATTATCAATTCTTTAAAATGGCATGTCAGTACTTCAATATATGAATGATGTGTGTAGCTATTATCATATTTGTTTAATTTTAAACTATATTTTAAAAATTATTTTTAATCCAATTGCAAAGTAATTTCAAAATTTGTATAACTATAAATTAACCAAAGCTTACTCAGTATTTTGATTTAATGGCTGATAGTTGTGTTTACATTGCTATATACTTGCAAAGAATCCTTAGTATTCACTCATACACACTCAAAAAGAAACATTTGACACCGTTAATATACATGGAATGGGGAGTCAAGAGCATCTTGTGAGCCGGTTACTTACTGACACGGATGCATTTGGGTTGAGGAGACCAGTCATTCTCTGTGCATGTAACTGTGTCCTGACCTTTTGGGAGACTGTAGCCAGGGAAACACTGGACTCTTACAGACTGGTCCTGTACATAATATTCTCTCTGTTGTAAAACTTTTCCATTTTCTATATAATGGATTTTACATATCCCTAAGGACAATAAATTTACCATAAATGTTAAATTAAAAGCAAACAACACCCATTTACTTTTAAAAATAAAAGTAAAGCTTAACTTTACAATAGTTAAATAAGTATGTGTGACATTCAAAAATGAAAACAATAACAAATGTTTCAAAAAGTAAAATTATCTTTAATTTTTGTAAATAAAATATGCAAGCAACATAGGTATTCTTATAGTCCCTATTTTTCACAAACATTTTATGAAGAGCTGTTCATAAAGGACAAAAACTAGTCTTTTTGCTCACAAACTCTTCTGTTTCTTACCAGAATAGACCTAACTGTGTTCTTCTCTTTCCACACTTTGACAGAATTAAACATGACTTACTGCGGCATGGGACTGCAGGCTCCCACCCTTTTGTAGTGCAGTGAATTCTGTCCCAGTATTCCCCCGAGGGAGTCACAAATCCTTTGTTGCAATGATAGTCAAACCACTCTTTTCTATCTGTTGCGAAGTAGAGTTTGAACCAGTTTTCACGATATAGTTCTCCATTTTTGATTTGTGGAAAATTACAAACTTGAGCTTGCAATAAAAACAAAAAGACAGAAAAACACTCATACCAGTGATAAACCACTTGATCAGTGAATTAGTTTCTATTAATTCCAATAACTGTAAGTCTAGAGAGTGTTCGGAGAAGGAGACAAATAGAATCCAGACTGCTGAGGTATGTGAGGAGGTCTTTCCTCAGGAAATCAAGTTATGCCTCAAAGGTCACCAGAGAAGTGTGTCAGGGATATTTGTTAATATCCAATATGATCACTGAATATTTTTAATTTTTATTAGAACTGAAATCTAATGTGATTAAATCACAGTGAACTATTCTTGTAAATTCATATTGAAGTATATATTGTTCACTGTATTATTAAATTTACATGTAATGTTTGACTAATTTTTTTCCTTGTGATGTTCTTATTTATAAATAATAAATACTTTTAACATCAGAATAGTATAATTTTCTACGGAGTATGATTCTTCTTCAGGGACTCTCATGTGGTAGGTTAAAAGAATTCCTCCAATACATGCCAAAACACAGAAATCTCTTAAAGCTTCCTTGTTCATGCACACACACATGTGTTGCACTGTTTATAAATTTAATTCTTTTTATCTTGAGTGTCCTTCTTTTAAATTTGAGAATTTTCTGTTCATAGGACATCAAGAAATTTAATTAATTTACTGAGATTTTATTTTTACAGGGTTCTAGGAGACATGGTTTAAACTAGGGATATCATAGCCCTATAGACACATTCCTCTGCCTTTTAATTAATTTTCATTCTCATGTGGGAAAAGACAAATCCATCTTTGTCTCTTTTATAAGTGATTCGTCAAAACAAGTCTAATATTCCTGAAAGTGAATGACCAGCAGAGGTAGTCAGTACTTACAGCTGCCCCATTTGAATATTACACTTTTCTAGATGCAAGTTTTGGCCGCTTCAGCAGTGATGGTTGTTCCATCAAAGTTTTGATTCAGGCTACTCACAACATTGATTAATATATTTACTAATTTTCTTTTTTGTGTTTTCTAAATATTTATGCCTTTAGTCTTATTATTATTACTTAAAAAATACCAATCCAAATTCCCACTTCCTCCCCTCTTCCAAGTCCCCTCCCTCTCCCTCCACAGACCCTCTCCTCTCCCCCCTCCAACCCTAAGGGAGTGCCATGCACCCCAACTTGTGGAAAGTCCAAGGCCCTCCCTACTACATCTAGGTCGAGCAAGGTTTGCATCCAAAGTGAATAGGATCCCATGAAGCCAGTATATGCAGCAGAGACAAATCCCAGTGTCATTATCAGTGGCGTCTCAGTCTGCCCCAACTGTCAACCCCCTTCAGAGGGACCTGTTTGTTCAAACAAGTCCAGTTGGAGTTGGTGAGTTAGCTCAAGCAAACTGTCCAACTGCTTCAAATAAGTAGTAGCACAGTTCATTTTTTGACCAATCATAGGATCTCCTAATTATTATTGATAAATTTAATCCTACTTCAGATTCAACATAGCACAAAAGACCAATTTGTAGATATTCTTCTAATGAAGATTCATGATCATATCCTTTGAATTGCTCCAATTTTAAATTTATACTGTATTTCCCCCTAAACCAAAAATCATTTGATGAAAAAAATGAGTAATTGGACAGGCCTGAGAAGAGAATACTACACATTTTAAGTAGAAAAGGTATTTAATGAAATTACGGAGAGATTTGTCATCTTTATTTTATCCAGCAAAACACCAGAAATTCTGCTGTGAGAAAACTCAGATTCAGATATATTTAGTCCATAGACAGACCAGATACCTTTGGGGAGATCTGCATTGTGGATCTTGGGTTTGACGTTCACTGCAGTACGCAGATTTCATACCCGTAATTGTAAACCAACTCAAAAGCCCATGGCAGGGGTGTCATGAGATCTTGAGGGAACTTAATTCTGTTATTGCGATAAACTGACATAACACTGAATAATCTTCTGAATATATATTTTCGCATTTTGGTTAATCAACACTGTTAACATCAATCAGAGATGCTTCTCCTTTCCAGTAAACTATAATGAATGTAGAGACTTGTTAATGCACAAGTACTGGGAGTTCTGAGAGTGAGCTCATCATTAAACAAGACATTTACACCATCCCTCAAAAGGTCAAGGAACATGTGAATGAAAGGGTACAATGATTCTAAGAGCAACAATGTAGTCATCATAACTGTGAAATATCTTCTGACTATTCAGAGCCTTTATAATCACAAACTACATCTACAGATCAATATCTACAGAGGTCTGCACAGAGTCGATCCAGGCACAAATAGAGTAAACTCTCAGGAAACTGTGGCACTCATCTCTGAACTATTTCATCAGATTGATTGAGAATAAAATGGGAGTCAATGATTTCAGGTGTATTACCACTAATGACTAAACTAGTTCTTCCAAAAGACAGTACCAATCCAACTATTACATATATGTCCTTCATTAAACTATATGTACCGCTCATCAAAACTCAAACTTAAGAATCTGTGGGAAAGACATGCAAGTATTGGTAGAGCTGGGATGTGAAAAAAATATGAAAATATCCAGAATATTTTATATATATGTAAGAAACTTTGACATAAAGAAATTTATGTCAAAGACATAATAAATAAAATATGGAAAGATCATTAATTTTTCTTACAATTCTCATACACTAATAATATTTCTTACTGAAAATTACCTCGTTTTTTTCTTACTATAATTTGGATCTCATATATTTTTCCAAATCTCACTTTAGTGGAAGCTTGGTTTCTTATTTCTGGTGATTTTGGGAGAGTGTGTAAAGTTCAGAGTTTCTAGCATGGATGAAATAAGTCAGATCATTGGGGCTGTGCAATGAAGGGGCACTGGGACTTTGGTCATTCTGTTATAGCTTTGTTTCCTGGTGGCCAGGAGGGAAGCAGCTTTGCTTTAGCATTCATTCCTTGACATAATGTTCTGTCTGTCACAGGCTTAAAGTGGTGGGACTAGCTGGCAATGAACCCAAATCACCAAAGTCACCAGAACTGTAAATAAGCCCTTGTTCTTGGTTATTTCTTTAGTAATATTGACACAGAGACAGAAAGTGACTAAGAAGGATCCTTGATCACTCTTTTGTCACTGTATGGTTTGTTTGTTTGGCTGAAGGGATACCAAGCTTAGGTATGATATACATTTATATCAGTGTCTTCTAGACAGGAAGAAAGGAATATGGATACAGATAGGCAAAATCCTTAAAGGAATGAAAGAAATATACCGAAATAACGTATCTTGACACAAGTACATTGTGCTGCATGTGAGTTATGAAGCCATTGAAATCCCCAATAGATCACTAAGCTCTTTTCTCCCTACTTTCCTTCCCCAAATTTACCCTAGTATCCCAGTCTCAGATACCAGTAGGCACTCAATGGGAACATACCAGTTGAGCAGGACAGGGAAACCAGTAAGCTAACTGAAGACCTTCTCCACTCCTCCTTACCCCAGTGTCTTCCTTTGCACTGCAACAGAATATCAGCTGCAGTCTTCTTTCCCCACTCCCCTGCCTACATCTTCTGCCAGATCCCCTTCTCATTTCCCTTTCCCTACTTGTTACTTTATCTCAGCCCCCAATCCAGTAGGCATCCTCTGCTTTCCCACAGGCCTTGCTTGCCAGAACACCAGGAAGGCTGCATGCAGGCTTTGTCTTCTCTCTGTGTTCCCCCAGATCCAATCCCCCAGTCTCAACCTCACATCTGCAGCAGAACACCTATGACAGCATTCTGTATCCTCCCTCAAGCTCCCATCTCTTATAAATCTCACAGATCTTCCCCTTGTCTTTTGTCTGCTGTACACTTTGCTTTGTCCCAGCCCCCAATTCCAGAAGGCATCCCCCTGCTAAGCCAAGTTCCCTGTGAACATACCAGCTGGGCAGGCCAGGATAATAAGCAAAACATGGCCATCACACTCTCCAAAACTCCTTTAAGGAAACAGAAATCAAGGAACAAATCATCCATCCACCAAAGACAAATACAGAAATTAGACCTTAAAACCACCTGTATGAAGATAGAATTGGTTCTTAAGGAAGAAACTGATAAATCCCTTAAAGAAATGCAGTAAAACACAACCAGAGGAAATGAATAATACCTTAAGGAATCCAAGAACACACAAACAGTGGAGTAAACAAATAAAACTGCTCAAGAAGTGAAAATGGAAACAAAAAAGAAAACACAAATGGAGGGAATTCCGGAAATGAAAAATTTAGGAATTTGAACAGAAACTATGGAGGAAAGCTTCACCACCAGAATACAAGAGATATAAAAGAGATTTTCAGGTGTTGAAGATACAATAGAAGAAATGGAAACATCAGACAAAGAAAATGTTAAATCTAAAAAAAAATTCATGATACAAAACATCTAAGAAAACTGAGACATGAAAAAAACCAGTCCTATTAATAACAGGAGAGAAAGGAGAAAAATCTCAGCTCAAAGGCCCAGAAAATATTTTCAACAAATTCATAGAAGGAAATTTTTCTGACAAAAGATGGGGGTACCTGTTAATGTACAAGAAGCACACAAAACACCAAATATATCAGACCAGAAAAGAAAGTCCTCTCATCACATAACAATAAAAACACTAAATATACAGAGCAAAGAAAGAATATTAAAAGCTTCCAGGGAAAAAGACCAAGTAATAAATAAAGGAAGACCTATTAGAAATACACCTGACTTCCCAATGGAGACTATAAATGCCAGAAGGGCTTGGACATAAGTGCTGCAGACTCTAAGAAACCACAGGAGCCAGTCCAGATAACTATTGTCAGCAATATTTTCAATCAACGTAGAAATGGAGAAAATAAGGTATTCCATAATAAAGTCAAATTTAAACAATATCTATCTAGGAATTCAGTCCTACAGAAGATGCTAGAAGAAGAATTCCAACCCAGGAGGTTATCTACACTCATGAAAACACAGGAAATGAATAATCTTATACCAGTAAAACCAAAGGAAGGAAATTGTGCATGCGCATGCACACACACACACCATTAGCAACGATGACAAAAAATAACAGAAATAAACAATCATTGGTTATATTTCTCAAAATAAGTGCACTCAGTTCCCCAATAAAAAGACACAGATGAAGAGATTTACTTGAAATCAGGATCCATTCTTCTGCTGTATACAAAAGCACACCTCACCATCCAGGGTTTGAAAAAAGTATTCCAACCAAATGTTCCTAAAAGGCAAGCTGGTGTTGCCATTTTAATATCTAACAATATAGACTTCAAACCAAAATTAATCAAAAGAAATGGAGGACAAACATACTCATCAAGGAAAAAATCCCCCAAGATGGCATTTCAATTCTTGATAGCTATGCCCCAAACACAAGGACACTCACTTTTGTAAAAGGAGTACTACTACAGCTAAAATCACATAATGACCTTCACACGCTAAGAGTAGAGGATTTACATAACTCATTCTCACCAATGGAAAAGTCATCCAGGCAAAAACTGAACAGAGAATACTAGACATAAAGGGCATTATAAATCAAATCTCCCTAAAATACTTCCAGAATATTTCACTCAGACACAAGAGAAGATACCTTCTTCTCAGCTCCTCATGGACCTTTCTCCAAAATTGGCCACATACTCAGAAACAAAGCAAGTCTCAATAGATAGAAGCAAATTGAAATAACTATATGAATCCTATTGTGGATTAAAGGTGAATATAGCAACAGCAGAAACAACAAAAAGCTCACAGGCTCATGGAATCTGAACAACTCTGCATTGAGGTTACTGAGTCCAGGCAAAAATAAAGAAAGAAATTATCAACTTACTAGAATTCCATGAAAAGGAATACACAGCATACCCAAGCTTATGGGATACAATGAAAGAAATGCAAATGGAGAGTACATAACAGTAAGTGCCTAGATAAAAAGGAGAGAGATTTCATACTAGCAACATGACAGCATACCTGAAAGCTATAGAATGAAAAGAAAGAAGCACAGTCAACGGGAGTAAACACCAAGAAATAATCAAACAGAGGGATGAATTCAATAAATGGAAACAAATAAGATAGTACAAAGAATCATTAAAAAAATGAGTTTGTTCTTTGAGGAAATCACCAAGATAGAGAAACCTTTCTCCAAACTAACTAAAAGGCAGGCAGAGAATATCCAAATAAAGAAAAAATCAGAAACAAAAATTGGAGCATAACAATGGACACCTAGAAAAAAACCAAACCCCAAAAGACGATTATGGTATGTATTCACTCATTAGTGGGCCCTAGCCATAAAACAAAGTACACTAAGCTTATAGCTCACAAGCCCAGAGAAGCCAAATAGAAAGGTGAACCCAAAGAAAAACATATAAGATTCTCCTGGAAATTGGAAGCAAACAAGATCGCCAGGCAAAAGTTGGGAGCACGGGGGCGGGAATAGAGGTGGGGGGAGGGGAGAGGGGGAAGGAGAAGGGAGAAGGGAAGGACTGGGGAGATCTTG